>JACXGI010019109.1:0-12465 GCA_016801175.1 Esox masquinongy
CAGTAAAAAGCACTGTCAAACATGCAAAGAGATTTTTCATCACTTGAGGTATTTTCTTCTATTTTAATCTTGTGCCAAGTTGTGGACAAGTGGTTGTTTTGGGGCTAAACGTATGAACTTGTCCAAGGAGACCCAGATCAACACTCTTAGGAGAAGCACGGGTCCGTGGGGCACAGTGCTACTGCCCAGATGGTGGAATTACTTAAGACATCTGTAACATGTACAATCCTGCGCTACTTAACAGAACAAACACGCTACATGCCAACAGACAGGCACGGCTGCTACCTCTCTCACCCATTTTCTCTCCATCTGTCTCTCACTCCCTCTGATTCTTTAAGATATCAAGACGGCTACGGAAGTACAGCAGACTTGTGTCATGCTTTCTGCAATAGGCTGTACAAGTGTCTCATAGAAAAACATTAGAATTTTTTTTTTTGATTACTTCATTACCAGGTGTCAATTTTCATGGAGGAAAAAGTCAAATTTGATGTGCAGACGCATACGCGTGTGGGTGCATGAATGTGACTCTGCAGGTTTGTGTTTGTGTCTATTCGTGTGTGTGTGTGTGTGTGTCTGTGTGTGCGTGCGTGCGTGCGTGTACAAAAAAGAGAAAGTGTCAGTGCGATGTCTGTCAGGCGCTGAGCGTCCGTGGCAGCACTCTGACATTTCCTGCTCTGACACTTGTCTGAGCTCATCTCAGGATGAGTGGAAGGCTGCCCTGGAGACACAAGGCAACCAGCTACGCAACGGTTCTGCTTTTTACATAGTCAGAGGCTTTCAGGACATTATTCTTCATTCAAACACACAAGTCACACACACGCACGCACGCACGCACACACACACACACACACACACACACACACACACACACACACAGTTACCACCCTTCATAAAAAATAGTACCAGTCATGTTTTTTAATTGTTCATAATCACTGTCTTGGAAGTCTTATTATTGCTGTTTGAGTTGTATTTGTGATAATGCCCTGACCATGATAATGTCCTGACCATGATAATGCCCTACCATGATAATGCCCTGACCATGATAATGCCCTGACCATGACAATGCCCTACCATGATAATGCACTACCATGATAATGCCCTGACCATGATAATGCCCTACCATGATAATGCCCTGACCATGATAATGCCCTGACCATGATAATGCCCTACCATGATAATGCCCTGACCATGATAATGCCCTGACCATGATAATGCCCTGACCATGACTGCTAGTCATTTAGATCTATTCATGACACGACTTAACAATCAGTCAAACACACCACACATTGTTAGTATGCATACAAGCTTGCTCAAGCACGTGTGTGTGTTTGGGTGTGTGTGTATTTGGGAGTGTGTTTGTGTGTGTGTGTGTGTGTGTGTGTTTGTGTTTGTGTAGAGATGGATACATTTCTTGGTCTTGGTTTTTTTGTCTCAGTGTGACTTGTATCAGTAGATGAAACATCAGGGGAACAAATGAGGAGGTTACTATATAACTCTTTCGGTCTCTTTCACACATTCATCCATTCGTCTCTTTCTCTGTTTTTCTCTCTTTTTCTGTCTCTCTCAATTTTCCTCTTCTAAATCCAATCTCTGTGTAAGAATACGACAGGACAGGGAGGAATGTGGCTCCACACACAGAAAGCGATGTTTATTAGCACGAGGACAAGGCAGAAAAGCTTGGTCAGACAGGCAATGGTCAAAACACAGCAAATCTGAAATGGCAAAGGTACAAAAGGAGCAGGCAACGAATGTAGTCTAGGTCAGGCAGGGTCTTCCAAAACAGGAATTCTAGGCTGAGGTACAGGCAAGGAATGGACTAATCACAGGTAGAAAAATACTAGGAACGAGGATCATACACGGAATTATCATGAACTGGATAATTTGGAAAAAGGCTCAGTATGTCGTATGTAAACATGACAATACGTCACAAAGGAACACACAAACTGAACTGAACTACATAGGGTGTGCTAAGATACAACAACCAGTGAATACAATCAAGACTAATGAAAATCGAACCAAGCATAGAAATACAAAATATAAAAAACAAAAACGTAGATATGCAACAAACTAGATCTGCAAAGAAAATCAAAAACCAACAAAAATCTAAACCAGAACCTTACACTCTGTTTCTCTATCTGTCTCTGTCTATCTGTGTGTCAACTTAAAACACCTTTGAGCAGCAACAAATATGCTTTATTCCTGTTTTAGGCATCACAATGTTACTTTTGATTAATTCTCAAGCTTTCATTTAAGTTATACTAATTAAAATTTTTATATTATATATTTCAAAGGTAGCATCATGGTTTTTCCAGAGCCCCTGGAAATATATCGCTCACCTGTGTATCTCATTGTAATTTCTGACACTAAGGTCCTTACAGAAAGCACGAAAAAAAAACAGAAATGAGAGGCAGATGAGAGGAGGGACAGGAGAGGAGAAGATGAAGACAGGACAGACAGTTCTTACTGAGATGGAGAGATAATTTGACATGAAATGCAATTTAGATAACACGCTGGAAGGTACTGTAAATACGATATTTTGACCGTATCATACCCATGGTGAATAACAGCTATGGCCCCTTGTATTGCAATTCAGGGGTCTCTTTCTTTCCTGTCAGTAAAAGACTCATTAACAATAATATCAATATGGAGAAAGAAGCACATGTTCACATCGTCTTTGGAATAAAAATGCATCTACTCCATTTTATAAATGCTCAATATTAAAATGAAGGGAAATCGTGTATTATCATCTTTCCACTGCTTCATGCCAGATTCCGCTTTGCTGTGCGTGGTGTTGGATTACATGAAAAATAAACAACAAAAAAAACGACTTGAATTTGCTCTTCTTTTTCTTGGGAAGAAGCAGTGCCTTGACTCCTTCTCCTCTCCCTCTGCCTGTCTCTTCTTCTGCACCTCCCTCCCCTCCTCTCTCATCCTCTGCACCTCCTCCCTCTTCCTTGGCTCCTCCTCCTTCCTCTGCTCAGCATCCATCTGGTCATCATCCCTCTTCCTCTGCTCCTCCCACTCTGTTTCTCACTCAGAGCCAGCCACCTCCTCCAAACTTCTCTGACATATTTCATGGGGGCTTGTACGTAGGTTGTCATCTTAGCTGGATTTTCTGGAACACCTTGAAAAGCCCCTCTCGGCAGTTTCCTCCAGTTCCCCTCCTCCACATTCCTAAGGTCCGTGAAGAAATGATCCCACTGTTCCTCCAGCATTCTTGTGGCCTCTGCTTCCCTCCTGTTCTCTTCAGATGGAGGGGCACTCAGAGAATTCCCCAGGGCCCTAATGTTTGCCTAAATAATTCAATTGACAGAGATTTAGATGTACATTTCTGATTATTGGGCAGATGCGATTAACACTTTAAAGATTTAGGCGATTAACACGTTAAAGATTTAAGACATTTTAAAAACAATATAGACGACTGAAAGACTGACACGAACCTAAGTTGATTCTTTTTTGTATGGCTATTTGTAATATTCAGACAATGACACCAGCAGCCTGGTTCAAACAGCATTTGATGAATTACTTAAAAACTTACCAGCTGTAGTTGTTTCTGCCCCTCCTTGTTCATCTTCTCCTCTTCCTTTTTCTTTAGGAGTTCGTCTTTCTTTCACCCTTTTCTCCTGGGTCTCGGTCATGGTCTGCTCTTTTGGCTTTGTCTTTTTCTCAATCTGTTTATCCTTAGATGTCTCCTCTCACTATTTTCTCCATCTTCTCTGCCAGCACTTTCAGATTCTGCTTCTTCAGTTTTGTCGCCTCAATCTCTTCAAGATCACTGTCTGAGTCCCAGTCATTCAGCTGTGTCTTGTTTGAGCTCTGCTCTCTTGGCTTTGCCTCCCTCTCACTCTATACAGTCTCTGACTTCTGTCCTTCACCTTCTCATTCTCCTTGATGTTGTCTTTCACTATCTCCTCTTTCCTTTCATCTGTCTTGTCCCAGTCACTAACTTGTGTCTCACCATCTGTTACGGTCTGCTGTTCAAAGTCCTTTTCACCCTCTTCTGCCAATCGTTCAGCTTCCATCTTCCGCTTTCCCTCCTCAGAAGCCTCATTCCTCTCACTGTCTCCTCTTTCATGTCTACAACCATCTTTCCATTCGTTTCTGTCAGACTGCATGGCACACCTTCAATATCACTCTCTGTCTTGGTTGTTCTAATGTTCCTAAGCTTCACTTCCTGTCCCTTCTCTTTTCCTTTGCTGTACCTCTTTGTCACTATCAGCTTCTCATCTTCCTCTTTCCTCTACTCGAGCTGCCTCCTTTCTTCCTCTCTTAGCATGTCTGCATCATTCTATGTTTTCTCCTCATCCGCTCTCTGGGAAGGAAGAGGGTTAGAGAAACAGAGATAGAGGAAACAATGTAAGTAATCAGTCATCAAATCCCATGGACTATTTAATGTTTGTTTTATTACATTTGAGATATGTAGCATTCTCCTCAGTCCAGACTAGCCTGAAAAAGTCTTACATTACTTTGCGCTTTGCAACACAAATAACAAACTGTACAATCAACAATCCATGCAAATGCCACAACATTTTATTTGGTAACACTTTATTGGAAGACTAAAAATATGTACTAACCCTAAGCCTTACCCAAACCCTAATTCTAAACCTAACACCGACCCTAACGTAAGAGGGTTCCTGTTTCCTCAAAAGATTATTTTTCACACCCTGGTTCTATGGACTTTTCTGGACTTCTTCACCTGGTCCCTGGTGTTCAGCCCTGCCCTGGACTCTTAACAGTGTGTATTGCTCCATTCTGATGTTCTCAGCCACATACCTTTCTCTCCCTTCTGTCCAAATCTGTCTTCTGCTTGTCCAGCTTTGCCAACCTCATCATTTCCTCATCCTCATTTTTCTTCTCCTCCCTCGTCTTGTTCATTAAAAGGAAGGTTTCTCTTTCTTCTTCATGAGAGTGGATACACTGAATCTCAACAACCATTTGGTATCTCTGCTCTCTCTCCTTTTGCCTACCCCTCCATATCTCCCCTCCCATTGATTAAACTATGTTCCTTACAAACCCTCTCTCTCATGGCCTTCCATCGCTCCTCTGTCCTTCGCTCTGTCCAGTGGACTGTTGAGGAGGTCCATCCCTCTGAGGCCCTCTTCCTCTGAGGAAGGTCTATAAGCAGTAGCTTCCAAGCCATCATTCTATCACAGGTTGAGCTTAGTTTCATCTGTCCAAAGAATGCTGTTCCAGAACTGGGCTGGCTTTTTTAGATGATTTTTGGCAAAGTCTAATCTGACGTTTCTATTCTTGGGGCTTATGAATGGTTTACACCTTGTGGTGAATCAATCCAATTTATTTATAAAGCCCTTTTTACATCAGCAGTTGTCACAAAGTGCTTTTACAAAACACCCAGCCTGAAACCCCAAGGAGCAAGCAACAACAATGTTGAAGCACAGTGGCTAGGAAAAACTCCCTAAGAGTGGCCGAAATTTAGGAAGAAACCTACAGAGGAACTAGGCTTGGAGGGGTGTCCAGTCCTCTTCTGGCTAATTACTGGATGAACATTTTAAGAGTACAAGTTGTAATAATTAATAAATGCATGTGGGCTGAGTCCAGAGTCTATAAAACCTAATCCGGGTTAGAAGCATGACCAGATGGACAAGGACAGGGACAACCGAGGGCGTGGGGGTAGTCAGCAGAGTGGCAGCTGAATCATCAGGTATCATCTTGGTCTGCAGCACAAACCAGGAGGACTTTGGACAGGGGCAGCAACAAGACTTTTGAGCCTGGTACACGGGAGGTCTGGGCAAAGACCTCATGTCCTCCTAAGTTTAAATGGAGCAGGAGACAAGGAAAATTTAGAGAGTGCATTCCTTAGGTTCACAAGGATTTACAAGGGAGAAGGAGAACTGACCCTACTCCCCCGGCACAATAAAATAGTAGCGTAAAACCTTGGGGCTGAGACAGGGGGGCCCAGTGACACTGTGGACCTATCCGGGGGAGGCCCAGTACAGGGCCCAACAGGCAGGAAGTCAATCCACCCACATTGCCAAGCATCAACCAAAGGGACACAAACCAACCACAACCACCCTGAAATGAGGGCCAAGTATTGCCAGCAGAGTTCACCCCAATTGCACAATGGGCGCAACAGAGACAACAACAACCCAGTGACTCTGCCCCCGAATGGCATTGGAGAGAGGGCATTCCAGTGGTGATGAGAGCCCACCTGGCAAGACAGCAAGGGTGGGCAGTACCAAGCCTTTCCGTTCACCTTCACACCCCTGGGCCAGACTGCACTTAATCATAGACCATGCTGAAGAGATTAGTCTTTAGTAGACACTTGAATGTTAGCACTGAGTCAGCATTTCTTACCTTAATTGGCAGGTCATTCCACAATAGTGGACCTCTATGAGTGAAAACCCTGCCTCCAGCTGTTTGTTTAGAAATTCTAGGTACAATTAGAAGGCCTGCATCTTGTGATCTTAGGTTACATGTAGGATTGTATGGCTGGATCATTTTAACAAGGTAAGTATGAACAAGTCCATGTATTGCTTTATAGGTTAACAATAAATCCTTAAAATCAGCCCTAACCCTAACAGGCAACCAGTTTAAAGAGGCTAGTACTGGAGTAATGTGTTCAAAATTTTAGTTCTAGTTAAGATCAGCCGTGTTCAGCACTAATTTAAGTTTATCGATTTATTTATTTATCAGTGTAACCGGAGAGCATTGCAGTAATCAAATCTAGAAGTAACAAAAGCATGTATTAGTTTTTATGCATCAGTTTTTGAAATTTTTTTTGCAATGTTCCGAAGATGAGTAAAAGAAGCTCTTGAGAAATATTTCATATGTTCATCAAAGGTTCATCAGGGTCGAGGGTAACACCAAGGTTTCGCACAGTTTTTTGGGATACGACCATAAAACCGTTGAGGTTCATTGTAAGATCTGCCAACAAAACTCTTTATTTCTTGGGTCCTAAAACAAGCATTTCTGGTTTTCTTGAGTTTAAAAGCAAGACGTTCTCCGTTATCCACTTCCTAATATTTGAAACACATGCTTCCAAAGTAGCTAATTTGGGGGCTTTTCCATGTTTCAAATATACTACTGTGTGTCATCAGCATAACAGTGAAAATTGACAACACTCGGAGGCAGCATATATAGTGAAAAAAATAATGGTCTCAAAACCAAGCCTTGAGGAACACCAAAACGTACCTTTGATTTGTCAGAGGACATGCCATCCACGCAGACGAACTGATGTCTTTCAGAAAAATAAGATTTAATCCAGGCTTTAGCGTGTCCACATAGCCCAATATGAATTTCCAGTCTCTCTAAGAGAAGAGAGTGATCAATAGTGTCAAAGGCAGCACTAAGATCAAGAAGCAACAGAACGGATGCGGAACCTTTGTCTGAGGCCATTAGAAGGTCATTTGTTACCTTCACAAGTGCAGTCTCAGTGCTATGATGGGGTCTGAAACCAGACTGGAGCATTTCATAAATGTTATTTGTCTTCAGGAAGGCTTTCAGTTGTTGGGAAATACACTTTTCTAAGATTTTTGAAAGGAACGGGAGGTTCGATATTGGCCTATAATTGTTTAATATATCTGGATCCAGATTAGATTTTTGCAGACGAGGCTTTATTTGCGCTATTTTTAGTGAGTTTGGTACACATCTGGAGCAATTAATTATGTTAATTCCTGTGCTTGGCTAACCTAGCACAGGAATTTGACAATTTGTGGGTTTTGAACTCATTACTAATTTAGTGAATGTGTCAAGCAATACAGGGTCAAAAAATTCAAGTGTCCCTATTGACACCAGGTCAGAGAAGTTCTGGGTATTCTCAGGACAACAGAGAATTTGAGGACTATACCTATTTAAGGAGGAGTCAGTTATTTGTTTTCTAATGGTGATTTTTTCATTACTGCTGAAGTGAATGACGCACTTCACATGTTGAGCATTGCTTATTTGTTAACTTTGCAACTGTATCAAAGAGAAATTTTGGATTGTTTTTGTTCACCTCAATCAGGTTGGAGAAATAAGGTGATCAGATGTGAGTGCTTATGTGGTGTACTGTCTATCCAGGGGCTAGTCTAAATACTTGCTAAGTTGTTGGAGTGCCACTTTCACTCCAATTTTCTGGTGCACCCTCTGTATTTGCTCTCATGAAGTCTTCTCTTTATGGTAGACTTGGATAATGATATACCTACCTCCTGGAGAGTGTTCTTCACCTGGCTGGATGTTGTGAAGGTTTTTTTTTCCCCATGTAAAGAATCGTACGATCATCTACCACTGTTGTCTTCTGTGGACGTCCTGTTTCACCACTGTTGTGTTCCGAAGGATGGCTTGTTTCACTTGCATTGAGAGCTCCTTTGACCGCATGTGTGGGTTCACAGCAACAACTTCCAAATGCAAATGCCACACCTGGAAACAACTTCAGACCTTTTACCTGCTTAATTGATGAAGAAATAATGATCGAATTGCCCATACCTGTCCATGTCAATTGTGTCAATTGTCCAATTACTTTTGGTCTCTTGAAAAAGAGGGGGCTACAAAATAAAGAGCTGTTATTCCCAAACCCTTCCTCCAATTTGGATGTGAATACCCTCAAATTAAAACTGAGAGACTGCACTTTAAGCCCATATTCATTATTTAACTGTAGCCAAAATAACAAAACTTGTAAATAATTGGGCAGTGTCCAATTATTTTAAAATGCACAAATGTAAGTCACCATTCACAAACAAACACTACCTGATTCATATAGTATTTCTAAATTAGCATTTGTATAAATGCAACCATTTTTTTCTGTCAACACTTTCGTGTTAGAATTGTCAAGTGTGCTTTTGTGGATCATGTTGTGTGCGTGGATCAGTTTATATTTAGGCAAAGAATTTTGGCAGTTACGTTCTGAGTTCAGGTCTCAGGCCACAGGTCAACAATCCACAAATGAGACCACTAGTCCACATTTCGAAATGTAGTAGAATATCTTGGTGACTTCTAGACAATCGCCTAAGCACACAGTGATGTCATCTACTTTTTGGTTTCAACAAAGATGCAACCAACTGTGTCGCTTGATTTCCCAAGTTAGCTATTGTCATACACTGTAACTATAGTTTAAACAAATAATTTGAGATGAACAACCACAGTTGGTTAGCGAACAATAGCTGGCAGTAGTACTCGCTACTACAGTATTGTGCTGTCTGTAGCTAGCTAGCTGTCAGCATCCAACATTGGCCCAGACACCTTCTAAATAACTTTTTTGAAATGCATAACTATCTATTTTTTCTGAACATTCTGTGAAATTGATGCATAGAAAATGTATGTGACAGACAAGGGAAAAAGTTGATTATTAAAAAACGTAGCTATCTAGGTATATCAAGCAACACAATTGGTTGCATCGTTGTTGAAAACTTTGTTGAAAATAACTACCGATCCATGCACAGAAGTTGACCGACAAAAGCACCCTTGACAATTCTATCACAAAAGTGTTGACTGACAAATCTGGTTGCATTTATACAAATGCTCTTTTAGAAATATGGTTTACAATCATGGTTTCGCTGCTGTCTATTTACATACACGCTGTGAATACAAACATTTGGCAGTATTCAATCTCCATTCAACACCGGCTAGCAAAATTTGTCTCAAATTTACATGTTATAGAGGGAATTTTCATTTTTGAAATGTGTAGTGAACACGGCCTCTTACGGCAGCTTGGGATACATGGCAGAGCGAAGCTGGCCTGAGGGATAGGAAAATAAAGTGTTAAACCGGCAGGTGGCAAAAGCCATACGGTCCATGTATGCTATTTGTAGAGGAAGTCAACTTTTCATAAAAAGCGTTAGTTTTATTTGTTCAGCACAGGATCTGCACTGAACAAATAGCACAATGACTAGACCAAGAACATGTGGTGCTTTCCAGGTCCGGGGAGGTTGTCGAGTGTCACTCAGACAAAGGAACTGGATTCCCAACTGCACACACTGTTACAGTCTCACTGGAGACTTATGTACCAACCCACGCGTCAATTGTTTTTGTGGTTTTCCTGGAGCATGGACCCTCACATCCTCGGATATAAAAGCAAGAGACAACACACCACTTACATAGTATTGTGTTTGTCTGCCTGTATTTCGTGTCTTTCTTGTGTGAGTTTGTGTGATTGAATGTGAAATGATGCATTAGAAAAAGACAAAAAAGGGTAAAAAAGAGGGGGTGCAGAAATGATGCTAATAATGACAGTATTCACCATTGACTTGGTTGACATTAATGACTGATCTGCACAAAAAATAAATGAATAAAAAAGCATTTTAATTTAACGCAATCCTAAATGGTGTCTAACTAAATATTCAAACTTGGCGTGATTTTAATGCACAGACACAATTATATAATGTTGAGACAATTTTAGACTACTAACGATAGTAGTCTATGTCCCAATACTGGCATACTCGTTTATACTAAACAGTACGTACTTCACTGCTGATGGTGAAGTATGTACTGTTTAGTATATAGTAAATTGGTATGCCTTTCAGTATGTAGTATTAAAATTAAGATTCAGACCGTGTCCCGTTAAAATAGAAGAAATGAACACAGCAAATCACCTATTTATTGACCAGAATCATTTCAGATGAACAAGTTATGTTCAAGCCATCCAACACAAGTGAACATGCTGCCAAATTAACATGCTTCTATACAATTTCTATTCAATTCGTGGTGATTACATTTTGGGCCAATACACCCTCAAGTGGCCGAGGCATCACACGTCAATTAGCAGCTTGTAGATGTATTGTGGGCACCATGGGCTTAATTTGAAATGCAAAGCTTGCTAGTAGGAAAGAAATACAGTTCATAGGCAGCTGTTCTCACGAGAACAATGTCTTCAAAGATAGCATTGCTGTCTACGTCTAACGTGAACCTGTTCCACTGATTTGTTTTGTTGTCCCAAAATAATTCATAAACAAACTGACATAGCTCATTTAGAACTGACATTTACTGATACTGACTTCAAAGTAACCACGACTCATTAAAGTAACCACAGTCTGTGACCCTTGTTACCATGGCAACACTGAATGCAATACTTCATTTTTTGCATTAAATGAAAAGTGTTCTTACAGAGCATTCAGGCTTGTATTAAACTGGACCGTTTGATAGAAAATGGATATACAAACCCACTTTCAATGTATTACAGAGTTCTCAAAATTAAGGACTAAAAGTTTTGTTTCTCAGGTATTGCTCTCACATTCAACTCAATTTGAGAGGATATCATTGCAGTGTGATTTTTTTCGACTTAACTTAATTCCTTATTCTTCAAACTAATTTCCCTTAGTCTGTGATAGAGCTTGAGCTGGCCCATGGTAATTTCCCCACTCCATAGTGTCTCTCTCCGGGTAAAACCCACTCCACCCCAACCCTCATCCCAGCTCTGATCCTCCTGTAATGGTGAACAGGATAGGTTGGACCTAGTCAGCATTGTCCCCCAGGACCCCCGTTTCTGTCCTATTACACCTCTCCTCTCCTTCTCTTTATTCCTACATTTCCCTCTCCCTCCTAATGCCTTTAATACACCCATCCTACTCTCTCTCTCTTTCTCTGTCTGTTTTATCCAACAGCTAGCTCTTCTGTTAGATAAGTAGACTATTGAAGGAAGCCAAATCTGACAAAATAACTTTTTTTGAATAATGTAAGATATAATATAATGAACTCTCAGTCAGTGAATCTTCACCTTCGTCTAATTTATCTTTCATTTTATAGAGGGGAAATAAATCAATTTTCTTTCTTATTAGGATTCCTCTTCCTAAATCCTGGCATCTAGGTGCATTCTCTCTCTCTTCCTCTCTCTCTCTTTCTCTCTTCCCCTCTCTCTCAATGTACAGGTCTTCTCTGATCTCTGTTCATTTTTCATTCCTTCTCTTGCTCTGCGATTATCCCAGCGCATATCAAAGGCTTTTAATGAAGATTCACAACATTTTCCCCTTCTCTTCTAATACCTTATCAAAGAAGAATCTCGTTCCGGAAAATCAATTTTCTTTCATATTATTAAGTCCTCCTCCACTGCGCTTGCATGCACAATTCTTCGGTTAGCACGGAGCAACACAGAGGGACTTAACCCTGAACACCCCACACACACAATACAGATACCCTTATCTCATATCACACAGCTACTGCCTGCCTGAGAGATCAAGAGTTATGGAGTGGAGAGGGAAAGAGAGGAGAGAAGGAAGGAGAGTGGTTGAGGTTGAATATGTTCTGTGATTGAGGTTGAATATGTTCTGTGGTTGAGACTGAATATGTCCTGTGATTGAGGGGGAATAATTCATGTGGTGGAGGTTGAATATTCTCTGCAGTTGAGGCTGAATCTGTTCTGTGGTCTACAATGGAGGTTGTCTTGGCCCAGTGATAGAGCTGGACTGGGGTCTGCGGGGAAGGGAGGATACGCCAGACGGTTGAGGCAGGATAGGTTTGTTGGTGGAGGGAGGATAGGTTCGTCGGTGGGGGAGGATAGGTTCGTCGGTGGGGGAGGATAATTTCGGCGGTGGGGGA
>JACXGI010019110.1:0-12522 GCA_016801175.1 Esox masquinongy
ACACACACACACACACACACACACACACACACACACACACACACACACACACACACACACACACACACACACACACACACAACAACGCGCGCCTTGACCCCTCCCCCACTCTCGCTCTAGTCTAGGCGCTCTGAGTCTGACAATGGGGACCTCCTACAAACGTACACTACCGCTAGCCTTCTGGTCTTAGAACAACCAAAAACTGAACAATCGTTAACTCAGTCCCACCACTTTACATTATAAGAATACCAATATAACGTACTGATTTTATTACACTTTTCATTATAATATTGGTGTATCTTATTTCAACTAGGTAGCTAACCGGTTGATCAATCGGCTAATAATACAGTTAATAACGTTAGCTTGCTAACGTAGCTCATTAACGTCAGCTATTTAGCTAACGACGTAACGCATTTTCACTTCAAATTAATAATATTCATCAAATAAAAGAAAACGCAAAACTTGGGAACTTCAGGCCAGGTTTGGAGGGGATTAGTGGACAATCTACTGGAATCAGATTATCTCCGTTTTGATGAGATTACAGCTATATTTCTGCAACAGTAAGACTGTTTTCAACAGAACAAAACAGAAGCCCACAGCGCTGACAGGTCGTTAGCCGCACAGTTCCAATGCCGATTACTTTATATTTTATCCCTTCCCAGCAATATAATGTTCCCACGCTATGAGTAATCTTCCCTGGTTTAATAGTTGGAGAGCTACATCCTAGTATAAACAAAAACATTTTGCAAAGGAATATGATAGTAAACAGGCCAACAACAGCAGGATAGATCGGAGGACCATAATCAAGTGACTACTGCAGCCTACAGTAACTTGTACACTGCATGTACACCGTAACGTGCTGCCGTCGCTCACCTTGTAGTTGCTGGAATTAATCCATCCCGTCAACTCGTCTATGGTTTTATCCAGCCGGGGTTTGTCTTGCTCCACGTCGCAAGACCTCTCCGGGTCGTTCAGGTAATCGACGAGGTCCTGTCCGACCTGCAGCCTGCGAGTAACGTCTTTCTGCAGGACCTGCTGGTAAAAATAATCCATGTTGTCATGCTCCTCCATGGGCAGGCACTGCCGTGTAGCCAGCTCCTTCAGAGACCAGCCGCAAAAAGAGGGAGCCGGTGGTTGCTGAGAAAAGGTTTACTCCTGTGTGTGGTCCCTTCTGATCCAAGCACAGTTGCTTGTCAGCTTGGATGACAGCTATTTGATCAACAAACACAACGCCTGTCAAATTAGCTTCGCTAGCGCAATTGGCTTGGTCCAAAACACGCTCACTGATCAACTTTGATTTCAGCAAAGGATATCAGAATGTTGCTCTGGTCATGGATAACAAGCTAGATAGCAATAACTTCTAAAAAGTTTTAAAAAGGGGAAAATTCTAATATAGAATCGAACAAGTCCCATGTGTCAACCCACAACAACACCATAAAGCTAGCTAGCTGAATATAACGAACCTAGTTAGCTAGCTAGCTAGCCACGCAAACACCTAGTGAATAGCTACAGTCAATAGCTGAAGAAATCAACGTTAGCTAACTAGCTAATGTAGTTGGCCGCACAGGCCTGACGTCTAGCTTCGCTTTGTTTTTGTATTCCATGAGCTGAAAAAGTATCTCCAGAGGTGAGTTGTCGAACACTTCCAAAGAAAGTTGTTCCACAACATAGAGGGCAGTCTCCTAGCTTCTCTCCTACAGCAGCTGGCTACTTTTAATCTAGGAATAGTCTCTCCTACTGTAACTGTTTCGCTGAACCCTCCAGCGCCAAGCCGGTGACTGCAGTTCACTAGTAGGCGCCTCAGACCAGGAGCCCGACTATGGCGGATGCTGGTCCTCCCTGGAGTTGCCAGGTTTTTATTATCCCGCATATATGCGTCTAAAATAGCATTAGATTGTTTCCTGTCTCCGATGTTTCTTGACCCCAAAACGATCCACAAAAACTGTTGATTTAATTAATAGGTGCATGAAAATGAGAGAATTTCTGTACAGGCTACCCATCCCCAGTTTTTCAAGCTGTTAAGGTTCCCCATTCCTTACAAATGTGCACACAGTGGCTATTACGGCATAGTACGGCAGTCTTGTGATGAGCAAAAGAATCCAGTGGTTTCAAAACCCAATTACCATTACATCCCCATTTAGAATATTAGAATGGTCCTCATGTGCAGCTCAGTATGGCACTTTTGTAACGAAGTACTTATCTAAAACCTATCCTAAAAACCCAAAGAGGAAGCGATGCTGATGCTGAAGCATAGTGGCTAGGAAAAATCTAAATATGCAACTACTTAGCCTAGCCATCACAGTGCCAAAGGGACATCATCAGACCGCTATTAGATAAAGATTATAAACGTTTGGTTCAAATCCTGAATGCTAATTGTTTTAAAGCTCTGGTACATAGGAATTTATAAACCAGGTGATCTGAATCCCGATTGGCTGATGTTTTGGTAGACCGTATACCATGGGTCTGACATCGATTCACCTTTTACTGCTCTAATTGCAGTATAACCAGTTTATAATAGCAAAAACACATATTGAGGGTTTGGGGTATATTGCCAATACACCATGGCTAAGTGTTGTATTCAGTGCACTCTGCAATGTGTTGTGCCTAAGAACAACTCTTAGCTGTGGTATACTGGCCATCCTGTCGTGTCTTCTTAAATATAGCCCACAAAGATGTCCACCGCTCAAGTCCAAGGGGGCAAAAAAACAGACAGAAAGATCAATCACATCAGTGACTCAACCCACTCACTTCAAGGATGTAGAAAAAAAGCCTGGCATGACGTGACGCACCCTCTCAACAAAGAGCACATGCAAGCCAGTTACTCAGCCCCAGTAATAGGGTCAGTGGCGGGGTATCCCAGTGGAGAGAGTGGAGGTGCAAGGCAAAGACACCCAGGGTGGTTTGTCAATCCAGGGCCTTGCCATTCAAATTCACAACCCCAGGCCAGGTGACTCTGGTCCATCCCATCATTGATGGCAATGAGTCCATGTGCCCTTAAATGGTTGGCTGGCTGGTGACCTGGTGCCGTCATAGTAACCTGGAGCTGGGCCCCTGAATGGTGCACTGGTCTAAGTCACTGGCTTACAGTACAACTGTGTCCTTGTAGCCAGCAGTGTGGTAAGAACCAGAATGGCTTGATGAGGTGTGCATTAGAGGACAATTGTCAACAACCTGCTGAGGGGTGATAGGCCCCAAAAAATAAAACTGTTTACCCATTGCTTGATTTGTGAAGGTCAATAAACATTTTTCTCCTTTAATATATTACTTCTTTGCCGTTCTGTATGGTGATGAAAGGATTTTATACATGCGTTACCTAATTTTTATACCCCTGTGAAACAGGATGCTTTGGAAGGCCTCACTGTAGTTCCTTAAGACTGAGAAGAACTGTTAATCCAGGTCGGATGTTAATCCAGGTCGGATTTTGTTTAATTTTATTAATAGGAATGCTTGTAATTGCCGATCATTTTAAAATATTTTTAAAAAGCAATTGTGTTAGTATAACAAACTAATTTTCACATATTCATAGTCCAATATAGCATTGTTATTTACTTTTAGTACAGACTTTTGTAGTCATTGTCAAACACTTGAATGTTTGCTTAGTAGAAATCAGAAAATAAGAGGAAATAATTATATGTTTTAACCGTAATTGAGCCCAGACCCCCGCAATTCTCCAACGAGTTGGGTTGAATGCTGAAGCCAAATCTCGATTAAGACCTTTTGTTTAAACTGACAACAAACTCCTTGATTTCCCCTTCCCCTTTTCTACCACATCAATCCATTAAATAGATTTTTCTCCAACCTGGCAACCCTGTTTTTCTCGGCACTGCACACAGCTATCTTGTTAACTGCCAGACAGAAAATCCCCAGTCCGTTAACTATTCATAACAGTGACACACGAATACTGCAAAATCTGAATTGAGCCCGCAAAATAGGGAAGGGTGTATGAAACATTAATACTTATTCTATTTTAGGAAAGTAAAACATTCTTTTAAAATATTCTATATCACGGCATGCTGAAAACCCATTAATTATATTACTGTGGTATTATCACAGCGGCTAAAGGGCTATTTTCAAGAACTAGTCAAATTGTGGTAAGTATAATAATAAAATCTTAATTCTTCAGTTTATTATTTTACCATTAATATGTAAAGGATATGAAAACATACGCTTATTTCACTAACTTACTTATTTACAGTAGTTAAAATATATAATGTAGCATTAATAATTTTTGTTATTATAAAAGTGAATGTAATTTCAAAAGTAAAAGGAACCTGAACCAGGAACAAGACACAATATACCGAGTATGTTTTTGTGACCACCTCAACCTATATGGCTCTCCAGCGACATCTGTTGGTCAGACACTTGTTTTATTTCGTATATATACACAATTTCGGCAAGACTATTTTCTTGCCTGCTGAAAATATACACCTCGTCCGTCTATATTGGGACTGCAAGGTCTCAAATTTGGGAAAATTTGGGTAGCTGAGCAAGATGGATCCAAGATGACCTTAAATGTGCAATTGGCATTACAATTACATTGAACATGGTAGCACCTTAACCAAAAAGTAACCACGTTTTCCTTAAACCTAATTCCTAAGGCAAAACTCCCATTTTACCTAGTTAGAACCTGTCAATAAACTTTGAAAGCCCTCTTTCAGGTTCTACTCTTTGTGGGAACAACCAGTTCCCACACGCACCCAACACTCACCTGTCTGAGGCAGCGCTGCTCTAAAAGTGTATCTGAAAACATTTCACTGCAGAGCATTTTTACTATGAGTTACTTTTATTTCTTCCTTTATTTTATTTGTTATATTTATTTTCTTTAACATAAAATCCAGGTTAGATCAGCTGTCAAACAGAGGCCGTTAGTATCAATGCCACACAGTGAGGTCAGCAAGGTTTGGATCAATTCCATTTCAATTAAAAACAATTGAATTGAAGAGAAATTGACCCCAACCCCGGAGGTCAGTCAGCTTCACGACCCAACGGCATCAGAGTCAAACAACAATGTATTATACATGCAGACACGCCCTTTCCCAAACCCACCAATGGCCCCTAGCCCCAACCCCTGCTCTTAGCCCCCAGATATCCTGAAAGCTCAGGGTAGGTAACAGTAGCATGGCTGTACCTAGCCCTGTGATTGGTTTCCAGCCCTGACCTCCTTAGCCTTAACTCAGACCTTAAGTCCCTTTTCTGAGAACTACTTTTCAGACACTCCCACAATCTCAGCAAACAGAGTAATTTAGTAGTAATATAGCTTTACCTTCAGCCCCCAGTCTCAATCTGTAGATCTGCCACATTGCTCCATTTTACTGCTGCAGATGAATGAATAAAATCTATTCGTTAACTAGGCTCAAACCTCTTGGTGTCTTTTTAGCCGTTTTGTAGTGGTCCAGGGGCTAGTGGTGAGTTTGGAACCAGGCCTGTATGTTTCACGTTCACACATGTCACAGGCCTTGGGTACACATGATGTAGCATACAAAACCAACCAAATGATGTCACTGGACGCTGTACTTCTGACAGACTGTTCATTTCGTCCAACAGTAAGTTTGTTTTCATTATATTTAAAAGGAGAGATGCACAGATCTGATCTCCATCTCTGGATAGACAAGCAAGGACAATTACAATCAGCACTGAACAAAAGAGGAAAAATAAAGTAACAATTTGTTACGGGCTAACTCCATTCCCAGGTTGAGTTGCCTATTGTAAATCTTTTTTTTTGCCATCATTGCAAAACATTCTCTTTACAAACAAAAACTGAGTCTCAACGGCAGGTTCTCAGATGCACAAAAAAAAGTAAAATGGCCAGTTCTGTACTTCCTGTTTTTACTTGTGGTTTTCCCGTCTGCCCCGGGATGGATGGGGTATAGTGGCACCCCCTCCCACTGTGAGTTAAAGAGAGCCATCCCAGCATGCTCTCTGCTCTCACCCAGTATAATTACACTTCCCCCCTGTTTTGTTTGGAGCAGGTTGATTCAGGGCACGGTCATATAGACGTGCCGTGTTATGGGTTGAGACGGAGTTCCTCCCAGAGTGATGGGTTGTCCAGGGGTGTGGTTAAAAGGGAAAGTAATCTGAATGTTGCCGGGCAAAATGAAACGCATGGCCGTTTCATGATAACACTCGTCTTCACGTAAGTTATACACAAACGTACTTCTACGTTCACATTCAGTACCATCGCACCGTCATGAATAATACTGTCCACCATTTTATGGGTTGTAGTCCTCTGCCTCTTTAGGACCACCCACTCCACCCTACCCTCAATCCTAGTCCAGACGTTGGAGAGCACGGGGCTGAAAGGTGGGGGGCAGACTCATAGAGTTCCATCAGAGAGAGAAGACCCCCTCACCCTCCCCTCCCTCCAACCCCACGGAGTGCAGTGTATTGACCAGGGTCGTGTTCAGTAGGCCAGAACGCTGCAAAATGTTTTGCAACAATGTATATATATATTTTTTTTAATCGTCTGAAAAATTCAGGAGGAACCTCCCACTTCCCCAATAATCCTCTGCCGCTTAGCGCCCGCTGAACACAACCCTGCAGATACAGGGTCCAGGGTGTCGTGGTTGTGGTGGGTGGTGCGAGGGTGGGGGTTCAGGGTCGGACTCATCATGGGGTGGGGGGGGGCGGTGGGGGGGGGGGCTCACAACAGTAGGACCTGCAGGCAGAGCTGTCCCCCCCTGGCCCTCCACTGTCAGAGGATGATGCAGCAGCGGCACAGCCTCTGCCCCCCCCCGTGCACCGAGGGGGGGGGCGTCACCGGGGCGAAGTAGGCGTGGACCTTTATCTCCGGGAGATGGGCCTGGAGGGAAAAGGAAGAGCGACAGCGCCTTAAGTCGAACGCCTAATAACTCATCACACTGTTGCGCGACGCAGATTCAGGTCTGCTTCAAGACACAAAATACGACAGCTTTACCTCGCACCATCCATCTGTAGGAGACTGTGCGGTAGGAGACCCACTGCTGAGGAAGACATGACAAACCTGGTTGCAATTTGCCAGATGAGACCAAATTAGAGTTTTTTTGTCGAAGCAACCATCTCTGTGTTTACAGAAAACAAAACAATGCCTTCAAATAAAATAACACTTTCCCCACAGTCAGATGTGGTGGAGGTTCGGTGATGTGGGGGGTTGGGGGTTGCTTTGCTGCCTCTGTTACTGGGAGCCTTGAAGGTGTGCATGACATCATGAAATCAGAATACTAAGGCATTTTGAAGCACAGACATGTGCACAGATAGACCCCGGGTGGGCTTGAGCCCCTGCCCTTTTCCCCTTAGACTCAACAAGTGCCCTTTTTGCCCATCGGTGCCTGCATTCTATCTGCGTGACATGAGTCATTCATTCAGATGGGCGTGCGTTGTCCATTTGCGTGATGCGCATTACGGAAGCTGAGGTTGTGTGGAAACCGCCCGGCTGTCAGCGTATACCCGGGGACACATTTTTTGCCATTGATCAAAAAAAAAAGTCCATAATGTTAAATTGAGAAATAACATCCGCAGAATGTTATAAAATAATTACAGATATAAAACAGAAAACTATGTTGTAAAACAATAAAATCTGGAGGAGTGCAAGGGGGTGAACCCGTTTGAGAGGCACTGTACCAAGAGCTTTCAGAAATCTAGAAGAACAACAATCCATTGCTCTTACAAAAGACCTTAGAGTTGGGTTGAACTGGACCACGTGGGTCAGGAACCACAGTACTCTGGTAGATTCTATCATGATGAACACAAAGCTAAAGAGTTCAGAGAGCACTTGATATCCAATTAAACACGCTGACAAGATGGGTATACCTTCCCATTCACTCCCAAAAACAGATCCCTCCTCACAAGAAGGACTGTCAACACAGTTCACAATCCATTTTCTTTGCCCGGCTCATCTTAAATGCAAAATAAATTGTCAGTAGAGGTGTATGAGCTCCAGAGCCCAGCTCAGCACACCTCACGGGTTACATGTTGAAATGTTCCTGAGCTCAAACAGATCCTTAACAGACCCAAATTCCTGGAGAAACCAAATACACAACTGCCAAAAGTCCCTGAGGATCAAGGCAAGGCCAAAGTTTTCTTTTCCTTTTTTTTTCCACAAGCAAACTGTTATTCAACATAAAACGGCTTAAAGATAGCCAGGATGCTGAAACTGAAACGAGAAATAAATGTATACCAGGAAAGGAAAGTCAAAACAGAGTTTAATAATCTCACTGAAAGAACAAATGAACCAGTTGGCTGTCAGTGGAGGACCGGGATAGTGACAAAAACACATTCGGTTTCAGAAAAGACAGCATGGAAAAAGGAAGACTATCTGCAAAGAGAAGCGGCTCCACCTGTAAGCCCGATCCAATTACCTGACTTGATCCAATCACCAAAGTAGAAACTATAGAAGTGAACTGAGGCCTTGCTCGAGGAACAGTGCAGTGTGAACTGTACACGCCTTGTGATTTAAGCCGTCCACCTAGACGTTGCTGGCTTCTTGGATGATGTCCTACACATCAAAAGATCCACTATCCTGTCCACAGGATGATGAGGCTTTGCAGATAGCCTTCTGTGGATTGAGGCAATCACTTTTAGTAGCGCAGTGGTCTAAGTCCTTGCTTACACACTTACCCTTACTTACCCATTCAAGTGAATGGCTAAGTGTGTCCAAACTTTTGACTGGTACTGTATGTCAATGTGGCCAGAAGATGAAGACTGAATATCGACAATGCAGTGCAAATTGGCTCAGCACCGCCCAGGGTGGATGTTCGGACAGGGTTGCTCCGTTTGCACGGTAATGTGCTCTCCTCGGGCATGTGCGTGCTGACGTGTATTTCCTGAATGGGCAGTGTGTTAAGAAGCAGAAGGCTTGGAGAGGTGTGCGTCAGAGACATGTCTCTATCTAGTGTCAAACCCGCTGTGGAGCTGCTGCAAGGCGGAAAGGCCATTATCGTGAATTGGACATCACAAAGTGGGGCAGTGGCTGTTTATTAAGGAAGTCACTACCAACGTAATATTCTCCAATATTTTACATGACAGCCTGCAATGTTACAATAAACATTTGTATATAGCAGTATAACACAGCAATTTCTAAAGCAGCAATATTAGCTTTAGAAAGCCACAAATCCCACAGGGCCATGCAGGTGTTTTGACATTAAAGCTACAGTAAAAAAACAAAAAGCTTGGCAAATGTAGTGAAGTAAAGGTATGATGATTACCACTGACCCGTATGCGTTTGATGCCGGCCCTGGTGACCTGCTGACAGTCGTAGAGCTCTATCCTCTCCAGATGGTGGCAGTTCTTCAGGTGCTCCAGAGTCACATCTGTGATCAGAGGACAGTTATCCAACTCCACCACCGTGAGGCGCTCCTGTCCACACACACTGCTGCTTAGCGCCCGGATCCCATCGTCTGTTATCAACTCGCAGTGGGAGAGAGACTGGGGAGAGGGGACGGACAGTGCACACTGTTACATATTGTAACGTGCACACAACACACACACACACACACACACACAAGCAAGCACAGGAGGGTGCAGACAAACAGATGTTATAACCAAAACTCCCAATACCTACCAATGCTTGCAGGCAAGGGCAGTGAATAGCAAGCTGGACTAGGGTGTTGTCAGTCACCTATGAAAGGAGATAAAGTAAGGAGATAAACCCAGATAAAGTACACAGAATCAGACAGACTGCCATAAAAAGAATCAGACACATACAACCAAATGTCTGACAGTCACTCTACAGCTGCATTTTTGAGAGAAGTACCCCAGGAATTCTTACCAAAATACATTCTTCTAAATCCATTTTTTCCATCTCATGACAATTCTGTTGAAATAAAACATTTCAGGGTTTGATTTGTAAAAATTATGTAAAACAGATTCGGATCAGTAAAAACACAGATGAACAGAGAAGAAAAGAGAGAAAAAGGCATGAGAAGAAAGAGACAGAAGAAAGCGGGGAGACAGAGAGAAAGGCAAGCAAAAGAAGAGGACTCACCCTGGCCAGTACAGTAAACCCGGCATCTGTAACATGTGAGCATCGTGCAGCCTCCAAGATCCTGACACACACACACACTTTATGCATTAAGTTATTCTGTGTATGCTATGCTGTGCTTATCAGTAGACCTCATCCGCAGTTAGGAGGAAAAAGAACGGAGGAAATTGCTCATTCCTTACTTGAGTCGGGGGCAGTTGAGACCGAGAGCTGTGAGAGAGGCATCTGTAATGTTACTGCAGCCAGAGATACAAAGAATCTGCAGCTTGTGGCACCCCCGACACAGACTGACCAAGCCATCATCTGTTATCTGCTGTTAATACACACACAGCAATCTGTCACCTGCCTATAAATAACACACATCACACACTTTTACTGTATTTGAATTCCTACTTTCAGACACACACACTCTCCCTCTCTCTGTGTCAGTCTGTTTCTGCTCAGTCTCTCTCTCGCTCAGTCTCTCTCGCTCTCTCTCTCTTTCTCAGTCTTTCTCTCTCTTAATTAGTCCCTCTCGCTCTCCTACTCGGTCTTTCTCTCTCTATGCTCAGTCTCTCTCTCGCTCAGTCTCTCTCGCTCTCTCTCTCTTTCTCAGTCTTTCTCTCTCTTAATTAGTCCCTCTCGCTCTCCTACTCGGTCTTTCTCTCTCTCTCGCTCAGTCTCTCTCACTCTCTCTTACTGAGCAGGACTGCATGTTGATAGTGGTTAGTTCAGGACAGTGTTTCTGGAGGTGTTTCAGTGCTCCATCCTCCAACTGTAGAGTACACAACACACACACCAATCACTACAAATAAACCATACAATCATTTGTGAGTGCGAGTGTGCGTGTGTGTACCTGTGTGCATCCACGAAGGAAAAGGGCTCGTAGGTTGTTACAGCCCCGGGCCAAAGCCTCAATGCCATCTCTGGTGATCTGGTCACACCACGACAGGTTCAACGTCTCCAACATTCGACAGCCATCACTAAGGACACACACACACACACACACAGAGACACACACACACAGAGACACACACACAGACACACACACACACACACAGAGACACACACACACACAGACACAGACACACACACAGACACACACACAGACACACACACAGACAGACACACACACAGACACACACACAGACACACACACAGACACACACACACACACAGATTCAGAGGGATCGAGAGTAGAGCAGCACAATTCTTTACTTCATCCGCAACCCTTTTGCACAATATAAGAAAACGGGTGATGTTTTTGACACAGGCCTTACCTGAGAGCTTTGAGGGAGTGGTTGGTGATGGAGACACAGGAGGTCAGGTCCAGCTGTCTGAGTTTGCAACAGAACTTGGAGAGGCTGAGACAGGTGCTGTCTGTGATCTTAGTGCAGCCGTTCAAGTTCAACACCTCAATGTTACGGCAGTTCTGGGAAAACGTCCTGAAAGACAACAAACACAGTCGTCATACATAATCGAAGCGTAGAGTCGTGTGGAGCAGTAACTGAATCACAGGGAGTTAAAAGCATTAACTGAATCACAGGGAGTTAAAAGCATTAACTGAATCACAGGGAGGTAAAAGCATTAACTGAATCACAGGGAGTTAAAAGCAGTAACTGAATCACAGGGAGTTTAAACGGAAAGAGCGTATCAGAGGCCCTGTGGACTCACTTCATGGATGCATCTCCCACACTGAGACATCCCCTCAGGCTTAGCTGTCTCAGGAAACCCCCACATCGCTTGGAGATGTTCTCCACAACTCTACCCTGGAGAGAGAGAGAAGAACATTATACCACTCTACGAAAGATAGAGAAGAACATTAAACAAGTCTGTATACTTGTAAACATAACCTAACATAACCACAGTTGTCATACATAACATAAACATAACACGTAAAGATTTATCCCAGTTTATCGTTACAACACTGTACATAGCTATAAATAACATTTTAACTGCCTCGGTCCATTTACAATTTTGGTGTGATGTTCACTTAAAATTTCTGACTTTGAAAAATGCGCTTTTGTTTCATATTTCGTATTTGCCACATGGTTTGGCAATGTAAAAAAATGTTTCCCATGCCAATTAAGCCCTTTAAATAGAATATTTAACCAGTTTACCCTGGAGAGAGAGAATATTTAACCAGTTTACCCTGGAGAGAGAGAATATTTAACCAGTTTACCCTGGAGAGAGAGAACATTTATCCAGCCTTTGGGGAGAATTCAACTACGGGAAAGATAAGGAGAGAGAACATTGTGTGACCTATGTTATTTGAAATGGATCAGAGATGGCACCAGACAGTCACCCAGGACTGTTATTTCAAATGGACAGTCACCAGGATACACTCCCAATAGTATGTCCTGGGCAAACCTCCCTGCTCAACACACACACACACACACACACACACACACACACACACACACACACACACACACACACACACACACCATGTGCGAGACAAATGGGACTCTGGCAGTGATTAATATGTTTGTGATAGAGATGGTGCACGGACGAAGAACATCTCCTCTTCATATTTTGACACTTCCCTGGCATCAGTTTCCCTCCTTTCATCCGATTAACCAGAGATC
>JACXGI010019111.1:0-12468 GCA_016801175.1 Esox masquinongy
CCCCCCCCCCCCCCCCCCCAAAACGGGTTTGTTTACTCCGGGCTTCCAATGCCTCTGGAAAAAGCTTTTAGCGGTATTCGTGCAAGCGCACGTACACACAAACACCCACACACGTGTGCACACACATGCTGGCCACGCCTCAGGAGAGGATCTTGGTAATGTTATTTTTCTCCTCCTGCCTGCTCCTTAACCGCAGCATTGGAAGAAAAAATATCATTATTTCTGTGGTTATATGTGTATTTTATCTTGATTTATTCATGAAGGTCTGAGTTAATTGGCGTAGAGACTGGGTGTAGGGTGTGTTTGTGTACCTCTGGTCTCTCTGCTAGCAGCAATGTCTGCCTGTTACAATGTGTATTTACTGCGGCCACTCTGCTCTGCCACGATCGGCTTCGCCTTGAGACCTTGAATGCTCCCTGTAGTGCAACATGCCTCCGCACTTTTTAAGTCTTGAAAGCTCCACCAAGTGAAACAGCCCTTCTACACATTGATGCTTTGAATGCTCCCTCAAGAATAGAACCTCTTTGCACCTTCAGGTTGTTTTGAACTCTCCCTCTGTGCCAGCACCCCGGTTTTTGCCTTGAGGCTCTGAACCTACCCCAAGTTCATCACAGCTCTCTGTTTTTTTTTTCAGTGCTCCGTCAAAAATAGAACCTCCCTTCAACTTGACTGTGGCATTCTATAGCCTTCAGCTTTGCGTCTTTTAATGCCACCTAATAGTAGTAATATCCTCCTTAAGGCAATGAAGTCAACCCTTTCCACAGTGATATATCACAGCACTGTAGGTCGGCTGGAGCCTTTTGGGGCCCTAAATGAGATTTGCTTAGATCGCCATATATTTTTTTCTAAACATTTTCTCATGGGGCTGAGAAAACATTTGTAATGTTGTAATACATTTAATTCTGTTGTAAAATTTTTACCATGGGGCAAAGGGAAATTTCTCTCCTTGCAGAATGACTTTTTTCTTTACTTCAATTTAACACATTTTACACTGGGGCTTAGTGAACATTTTCAAAAGTTGTACCAGAATGACTAAAAAAATCTATGGGAGTCCACTTAATGTCAATGCCTGGCTGGCTGTTTAGTATTCAGCCATGATAGATTTAGATTGCAGGCTAGACTTACTATCAATTAAAACATTGATACGTCAGAGGTTTGTTGAGTTCATAAAAAATGTTTAGGGGATTTGGTGGTCCCCTAGTGGCTGAGTACCCAAAGCGACCACTTTCGTCTCTTACTTCTGGAGCCATCCCTGTTCCCCTGTACTTTCTTTATGAATGCTGACTTTGCTCAACTTTTGCTGTTACCAAGCCTGGTATCCTCCTCTGCTCTACGCCTTCCCAAACACCCCCGCAAGCTGCTCTGTACTTTTCTCTTCATCCTGGCAGTGGTAGCAGCCAGGGGTATCGTTGGAAGTACAAGTAGCGAAGCAGTATCAGTAACATCAGCGGCGGCAGTGGTCCTCCGCCGTTTTCAGATCTCTCTTTCTGATTAGCGGGGTGATGGATTCCCAGCGCCTGACTCCTACAGCGGGGCTCCCCAACGTTCCCCCCTGACCAACCCCCCCGTCCATCTCCCAGGTTTCTCTTACTCTGTAGGGGGTGCAGCCAATCCCTCGGTCTCCTGGCATGGTGCCCACTCCCCTCGGCACCGCCACTCGCCGCCGGGGGCTTTTGGAGCGCGCAGCACTCCCCTGTCCCTATCAACCCCCAGTCTTCACCGCAGTTCCCTTATAACAGGATAGGCAAGAGTTGCCTGCCTGCCTGCTGGGCCTCTCTCTGCGTGGGGGCGAGAGGAAGACTGACAGGCCAGTCCGTTAATTGGTGGGAGTCTGCAGGACTGGGCCCGAGGAACTGTTGCTGATTAGTCCGTCGGGGAGAGATGAGCTGGACGGGAGAAGGGGGGAGACGTGTTCTTCGGCTCCACTTTTTTTTGAAGCGTTGGGAAACTGAGAAATGAAGTAGCATGATGGAGCATATGGAGAGATGTACAGGATAACGGCTTGCTCCGCTGGGGAATGAGAAATGCTGGAGCCCAATGGCATACTAACAACCAGTCCAAGAGAAGAGAAGGTAGAGTTGCGCAGTATGATATCTGCTACGCTGTGCTGATGTATGGACAGAGTTATTCTGTTGTTTGGTTGAGCCAATGTGAATGAAGGGGAAATGTGGTTCGGAACCCACATAATGCAATTCAACGTGTTTTGATGCACGAGCCGGAGGCCGAATCGCTCTGCAACATGGAATGCATGGAAACCAGCACAAAACAGAGAGGCAAAGGAAACTACAGAAATGATTTCCAGTACATTCCTGACCTACACCGCGCTGGCTCATTGTCTCATGGCTCTAGGCCTCATCTCAAAGCTGCTGGATGCTTCCTTGATCTCTGTTGAACACTGTCTGGACCTCAGGCCACAAATCCTCCAAACATTTTGCACTCGGAGGAAGTGGGAGATGTTCCCTCAGCCGGTGCTGCATTCTTTCTCTTGTCGGTTTCCACTCCCACTTTAATTCTCTTCCTCACATGCTTTCTTTTCCTACTTGCATTTCCACACATCTTCCTCCCCCTCTCGCCCTTATCTCTTTCAGCACTTACTCCTTCTTGCCTTTTCTCCTTTTTCATTCATTCTCTCCTTTACCTACAATTGTCATTCTGGCCGCTATCCGCCATTCTACTTTTTTTAATCGTCATCCTTCCTCATCCTCTTCGGCCGTGTCTCCTTCTGTGGTGGTAGTTTTTGTGAGCCGCTGTTTTGGCCTGTAATGCACCAGTCAACAAAGCTAAGCCAGTGTAATTGCCTGGCCTGGGATAATCCCTCTGCCCCACTGCTGCTTGGCTGCAGAGAAATAGATGGTGCCGTGCCTCAGACCACAACACACACATGAACTGCAGTACTCACACACACACACATACATACAGATTGAGCGGTATGAACGGACAGACAATCATGCCCACTTCCTCTACTGTCTGCCAGCCCACATGGGGTGCAAACCAGACACGAAGCATTGCACCGTGGCCCCGAAGGAGCCGCGCCCCTTTGGGGAAACAACGGATTCGAGGTCCCCAAGAGAGTGACGTCAACAATTCAAGTGTCATTAAATTTGACATTGGTTACACACATGAGAGCATCCGTACGTAGTCGTGTTTGACTTAATCTCCAGTTCTGATATTGTTTGGTTCTAATATGTTAGCTGTGAATCAAGCACGATGATGAATTAAGCAGGATCACCTCTCTCTGTTGGTGATAAGAGTTTGTGTGATTGACATGAGCTATGCAGTGTCGTCATATCTGACTTGAGCAGAGCGTTTGTGGTAAGATGTTGGCATATGCCGGCTCCCTCCGATGCCAATATTTCCATCATGACCTAATTCACAGATGAGTGTGTGTGGCTTTTGTGATGGACGCCAGCAAAATGTACCGAAATCTACATGTAGAATTAGGATTACCGTGTGCAGGAGTGCTTCAGTTCCCCCTCTGAAACAACGCTGCCAGCCTGTCCCGCTTTTCATTCTTCCCTCACCGAATTACCTAGTTGTTTGTTTTTTTGTTTTTACGCTCCAGATCTCCACACAGGGAGTTGTAGCGAGTCCCAGAGGAGCTGTTTCACATCGTAAAACAAACGGCGTGAAGAAGGCACAGGAGGAGTGATCTGGGATTTGCTTGGACGGCCCGGCTGGGTAGATAAAGTTACGGGCTGTTATGTTTTCGACGGTCTGAAGTGCTTCTGGTATCAGCAGGCAGCCCGGGGAGGATAAATAGGAGTGTGTGTCCTTCTGGGCCACCGCCAACATTGGTTTACCATCATGCAATGTCGGTGGGCTGTGCTTTCTAGAGCCACCTGTTCCAAAGGACGCTCAATGACATCAGTAAGGAACAGAGGCTTTTATAGGTACTGTACGTATTCACGTGACACACCTTCTAACTGTTTTAACTTGTTTTTTTAGAGTTAGAGAAAACGCTTGATGGCAATGTGGCTTTCTGTATAGGGGCGGGAAATGTGTCGGCAACAATCGTGACTGACTGGCATGGCTAAACGAATGCTAGGCAAGGTGCCTTTTAAGTAACGCTCTGGACAAATTAAATCCCATGGCAAATTAAAAACAGCCAAGGGAGGACTTAATATCCTGCAAATCGCCGGTTAAGTGCCAGTCGTATCTGATTTCTCCAACCATGAATGCATTTGGGAATCTGCCTAGCAACTGGGAGATTATTCAGGACTAATGCCTAACTAAACTTTTCTGTGTGCACATTTAAACATACAATAAAGAATGTGCGATCAAATGTTATTTGGTTCTGTTCCTTGAGCAGCCACACAAACGTGTTACATACACAGTTTTCTCAGTTAATGTTTATTCAATATCATGAATTGGTGACAGATTTTAATATATTAAGCATTTGTTCTAATCAAGTGTGTTTGCCTGACGTGTAGTGTAGACACACACCCATGCTTTAGACTTAAACAATTAATAGGATGATCCCATTGTCTTTCAAAGAACACTTGTCACCCAAAATGGGCTTGTCAGATAGAAATGGTTCTCAAGAAAACCCTGTCCCTCTGCAAAGAGCCCTTTTGGAACCATTTCTTCTTAACCTTAACACATTTAACATTAAAGAAATTTAGCAGACACTCTTATTGAGTGTCTTAAAGTAGAAGTGTATACGTTTTCATATTTTTACTGGGCTTACTTCTATTCCCGGAGAAAGTGTTCCGATTCTCTGCTGGACACACAGACCTTTTGGTTTCTGGTGTGTGTGAGTAGATGTAGTACTTCTACAGTATAATGCATGAACTCTTGATGGATGTGAAGTCCATCAGGGTTAGCCCAACTCTCTGTGTTTGCCCTATTTCTGCCAAAACAAACACTGTGTCCTCTCTACAATAATACCTCCCTTTCTTATCTTGCTATGTTTGTCTCTCTCTGTCTCACTGTAGGTCCCCCTATCTCTCCCCCTCTCCGTCTCCCTCTCTGTACACACATGTACAAGTTTAATTACCAGGCAACTCGAGATAAGATGTAATCGCAATACTTAGGTGCAGATATTATATTTATTCTCACAAGTTTATATTGTAGTGTGGTTTGATACTGTGGTTTTACTGCCATTCCGTATTCCAGACATATTGCTCACCATATGTCTGCCGCAGATGGACAATAGATGGTTTTGAGAGAGAGCAGTTTGATCAGTCGTGGAAATAAAAGTACAGAAAACATATCAGCTCAATATTTCAAAAGAAGATGCTCAGATGAATAACTAAATATGGAGCTCGGTCTGGTTCTCGTGTGGTAATCCCGATATGGGAACTCTGGGTTATTGTTTAAAATGCGGCTATATGGAAATGATGTGTTCCATCCTATCTGTCCTCTCTGTGGCAGACCATAATAATTACACTGTGGAGGTCATGCTCTCTCTGTCACCCACCCCTCAGTTGTCGCCATGGCGCTTGGCCGAGGTCACCGGAGCAACGCTACCATTCCGTCACCTCTGTGTGTTCCGTTGCTTTGTCCCAGTGCCCTAGTGGTATCCCACTTGGCTTTGCCGCAACAATGATTAATTGTGGCTGTGTTGACAGAAGTAACTGCCTGCCTTCACCCCTTTGCGGTGGGAAACACAAGGGCCTTGTTCTAATACGCTTATAGGCTTTCTTTGCTGATCTCCGTTTTATTTTCGACTAAATTCCCTCAGCTCTCTGTAACAGGCAACTCCTGGGCTTCATCCTACTACACTTTTTTAACTTTCACAGGTTGCATCCTTTACATTTTTTAGTAAAGTTACTTTTACTTTTAATAAAATGTACAGTATATACCGTGTGTTATATATGTATGTATGTACAGTGTATATAAATATATAAATTGTCCTAAAAAGCTTGACAAGGGACTGGATAGATTGATTTACAAAAGACCTCAACCCTTAGTCTAACTGCAAGCTTGCGGATTAATACCTCACATTCACTGGAGTAATGGACTATAATTAGCATATAGAGTAGCTGTTCGTTCAGCATTGGCATGTCCTGGAACATTCTTTTAAGTGGTGGAAATGCTTCCATCAACAGAGCCGTACTCATAAAAAAATTACAGTAATCGCAGTTTATCCAAGCCTTTCCTGCCCTCTGGGTGAATATGGAATATGACCAGCTAGTCCAACTCAGTTGTGTCTCAAACCCTTTAGTCTGATGCACACTATACAGAAAAGTACTGGTTCTGGTGTTTTCCTGTCACAGTATTGTTCCAGGAGTTATGTGTTACCAGGTCAGCCAAGTACAGCTCACTTCAGGGCAGTTTTATTTATTTGATTAGTGAAAAAAGGGTCGCTAACTCATAAAAGGACCCATTCCTCCCCACCCCCATTGTGCAAAAGTCCCAAAGCTGAGGGGTTGAAAATGATTCAGGGTGTAAGGAATAATTTGATCCAATGAACCCTTGTAGTGAGTGTACAACGATGCCGCTTCCATGAGCAAAGTGGAATCCCATAAGTCACCATGTTGTTTTTCAGCTTGTAAAGTTAACACCAAAGGTTACATTTAAAGGGACATTCCAATCGTTCGTGTGTCCTGAAGTTGTAGCATTTTTTTTCGATCCACTTGCCAGCCTCTGGATGCCCCCATTAGAGTTTTGTAAACAAGACATGACAATGGTGGGCACTGCAATCGAGTGCGTAGGGCAGAAGGACTGGTTTGAGGTTCTTAGGGTAATTCTTTGTCTATGCTATGACAGGTTCTTCATTTGTGTTAGCTTGCTACTGTTTGTTAGCTTCCTACTCTTTCGTAGCTTGCTACTGTTTGTTAGCTTGGTAATGTCTGGTAGCTTGTTACTCTTTGTAAATGTACTACTTTTTTAGCTTGCTACTTTTTGTTAACTTACACTGACTCTCAACATATGCCCCCCAAAGGGTGCACGCTCAGCCCACTCCTGTACTTCCTGTTCATCCATGACTCTGGGGTCATGTGCAACTCCAACATAAAGTATGTTGTGAACCGCCTCTCCTTCAACTTAAAAAACAAAGGAGCTGATAAAGGACTTCAGGAGATGGACGAGAAAGTACGGCCCCCTACCAATGGCAGGGGTGGCTGTAGAGAGGGTGAAATCCTTTAAGTTCCTCTGCATTTACATCAAGAAGAATAGAAATTATGATCGAACCACACCAACACAGTAGATAAGAAGGCGCAGTAGCGCCTCCTCAACCTCAGGCAGCTGAAGAAATTCAGCATGTCCCACAGGACCCTCACACAGGTCTAAAGGTGTGCCATTGAGAACATTCTCTCAGGCCGCATCACGGCCTGTACAGCGACAGCTGATTGTATGCCCTTGGGCTACCGTCTAGCAGACAGCAAGGATACAGCATCAGCACTATCAACACGGAAAGACCGGACATACTCTCTATGAACAGCCTCTCGTCATTCACACTTACTCTAACACTGACACACACTCCCTCATTGTACATTAATTTATATACAAACACACACACGCGCATAGACATTAAATCGGTGCCTCAGTATCATGTACACTGTGATCTTTTTGTATTTTTTTTACTGTATCTGACTATATATTGTCTTATTGCACTTTTTTAAAATTGGCTATACTAGCTTTACTTTATTTAACCAGTTGAATTGTTGTAGTTGCCAATAAACTACTCTGTCACTACACATGCAATAACGTCTGCTATAATGTGTGTGTGTCTGATAAGACTTGGAAAAATTTGATGCAGCTATAGCTTTCAACCCGCAGTAATTTCCTTGAGTAACCTTAACAAAAGCAACTATCATGGGCAGGTCTCTCTTGGAAAACGAGATTCTGTGAGATCTCAAACCCAGTCACAGGAAAGTAGAATTGAATACATGACGTTGGAAACCTGTTCATTGTGTTTTTCATTCTCAAAGCCTGTCGGCAAAAGATATCCACTGAGATATCAGTGGGGGAAAGAACCTGATTAAATAAAGGCTCCTCTCTGCATCTGTTTGTAGGCGTTCCCTCGGGCCCCCGGAACGTGATCTCCGTCGTGAACGAGACGTCCGTGATCCTAGAGTGGCATGCGCCCCGCGAAACGGGCGGCCGCGACGACGTGGTCTACAACATTGTGTGCAAGAAGTGCAGGGCGGACCGGCGCACCTGCTCCCACTGTGACGACAACGTGGAGTTTGTGCCACGCCAGCTGGGCTTAACCGAGACCAGGGTGTTCATCAGTAACCTGTGGGCCCATACTTTGTACAGCTTTGAGATCCAGGCGGTCAACGGGGTGACCAACAAGAGCCCGTATCCGGCCCAGCACGTCTCCATAGACATCACCACCAACCAGGCCGGTAAGAACAAGCGATTGCGCTCTTGCTTGGAGGGAATGAGGGTGAGAGTTACGATAGGTGAGGTGGATGACGGTGATCATGAAAATGCACGTCTTTGGAAGACTTTGTGGATTTCACCTGATTTCTGGTAACCGTGGGTCATCATGTGAAATTCCCATTAGATTACATGGGGTTGGAGGAAATCAGTTTGGCCCCACTGCTGTCAGTCATCATCGTCATCATCCTCATTTTGTAGTTGTCTTTCACGTCTGGTTTGCATCAAGGATTTCTAAGTGTTTTAATGACGCTGGAAACATTCCACATTGCTCAGCACCAGTAAACGAATCACATCTTCTGCATTTGGGACTCCCGGCCTGTTGTATAACACGCTGTGCTGAGAGTGCTGGAGATATGTCGCTGTTCCTCAGTGTTAATAATTACTGGGGGGGAGTCACAGCTGACTCTACAAGAGAACTCACAAAGTGGAATATTGAAACTGGCTCTCTTCACTCGTTTTCTCGCCCTATTTTCTTGTATCAAAGCACAGGCCTGCTTGATAATTGAGTGTGTTGAGGGGTTGAGGGATTTTTCCCTTTGAAAAGATTGTGTTCAGCCCCCACCCACCCCCCACCCCCAACACACACAGCCGAAGACATGGCTTGTTAGGATCCATGGCGGTACCAGCACATCCAATCCTCTGCCCTATTTCTGCACCCTTTGTAGTTTCCCGATTTTATTTACTCATCAAACCCTTTGATACAGGAAAAAAAAGAGAACACGCTAATGTTACTGTTTGCCACACTAACAAACATTACTTACAAGTTTGATAAAAAGCCTAGTATAAAGAAATCTTACTTTTGCAAACAGTAAATATGTTTTTTTTTATTGGAACAACCTTTCTATTCTTTCTGCTGAATGTAAAGGTGGCCTTGTGAGTTGTTGAGACGTGTGTGAGAAGGAACAGAATTTAAGACAGAAATTATGCTGACGTTTTTGTTTTTTCATTTATATCCTTTGTAATGTAAAAGCTGAAAAGGCACTACTTTCCTTGCCATCTTTCTTCACGGCAGAATAAGAACAAGCTATAACACTTTAGCATACAGCACTGACGCAGTATTGACCACATTGATGCCAAAAAAAGACCAAACTGTCTAATTTAATCCTGAGTGAAATACCAGAGGTGTTTTTTTTCACATTATGCATTTGCCAATAAATGGATGAGAACTGATTGAAACAACTGATCCAATAGGAAATGCTAGTTTTGGTTGTTCATTGCAAATATACATTTTAATGTGGACTATTGGAAAACATGCCCAGCCAGTTTCTCTGCTTTCCACTGTCTTTGGCAGCAGTACTCTAGCTGCTAGAACAGGCAGTTAGACACGAAGGGGTCTGTGTTCAGTACTGCATAATGACTATGCAGACGACTCCTCTGTCCAAGACATTAGGCCGCGATTAAGGCAGCCTGAACCAAGACGTGGAGTTGGACAGAAGCCTTCTCATTTCTCTTTCATGCTCACTCTCTCTCTCTATTCAGAAGGCTTCTGCTCGAAGGCCATTGACTTTCTCTCCAATTTCCTTGTTTTCCTTTTTTTCCTCTCTAGTTTGTCCTTTCACTTGCATGTCTCTCTCTCTTTCTCTCTCCCTCTCTCTGGCCTTGTGATGGAATGTGAATTCAGCCACTGGAAATGACAGCTTTGGGATATTTTGTCTGCCTGGTCTTTTCCAACAGTGTTCTTCATGCTCCCATGGAGTTCCATCATGAACATAGTGGCACTTATCAAGGGACCTTGAGCGCGAAGCATTGACCAAGTGGAAAATTTAAATGAGACCCATTTCATTTTTCTTTGTCTGTTCATATGAGAGAGACCTCAGAGTGTCTGCCAATGGAGTGAGATGGTGTACATCCATACATTTGTTTTTGAGTCATCAATTGTTTGCCATTTTACAGTTTGGTACAGTAAACTTACTTGTGTAATCAACAGTGAAGACATGAGTACTGTATGGTTGAAAATGGCCCTTTGGAAATGTGAAGATTGTGAACCATCCAGCTTGTGCCAAATGTTGATGGACATAGATAAATATGTAAATCGTATTTCAGGACACGTACCTTACTTGATGCACAGTTTTTACACACAAAACATTCTCTAACTAAACAACCTCCTCATTCTCTGTATTGGAAAGTACAGAATTTGATCACAATAACATCTGAGAAAATACCGTCTTCGTTCTCTGGGAATCGAAAGATTGCCTAGAAGGGAGCTGTCTCTCTCACACACTCGCTCATGGCCCTTTGAGTTCTGGTGGCTGACATTGAAGGCGAGGGAAATGGGGAAATAAATAGCTTTGATTATCAGGGTTGTCTAATGGCTTTTCACTGTCCTCCTTTTGACAGACAAAATAGGTCCTACTGGACAGATAGACATAAATGTGCATTGTCTGAGCACTACTCTGCGTAATGAGGTGACTGGCTGTAATCGTCTCTGGCTATGTTTAGCCCTGAGGGAGTCAGTGCTGTATCTGACAGGAGGTGTTTCAATGGCAGGCAAGCCAGGCATGGATTTGGCTGTCAGGACGGGGACAGAAGGAAGGAAATGTCGTAGGGTAATTTAAGAAGAAAACTTAGTAGAATACTGTCTTTGGAAAGTGATTTTTAGGCAAATGTAAGACACCGTGGACTAAACAGTTAAATAGTTCAGAATTACACCAACATTTCCTGGGCAACAAAGTATTTAAGTATGTATATATAGTGACTGATTCCGGAACCTCCCAGAAGCAGCCAGCAGGAGGACCGTGCTGCTTTTGATGCTGCTCTGCCCCAGTAAAGAGAGCCAGAGAAGCAGGAGGAGGAGGAAGACAGCTAGAAGACAAAGGGTGAAGAGGCTACTGATACTACAGCCGGCCACGCCCGTTCCTCTCAAACCGCCACCAGAAGACTGCCACCCCTGGAAAGTGATTTGTCTGTCAGTTTTGATTTTCCCCCTCACCTTGTCCGCTGTCACTTCTTTTGTTAATAAAATGCCCTCCCCTGGGGCATTACTACTTGTCCTGTGTTTGTTCTCGGTGTCTCTCTCTGTTACTATATATATATATATATATATATATATATATATATACACACACACACACAGTGGATGTAAAAAGTCTACACACCCCTGTTAAAATGCCAAGTTTTTGTGATGTACAAGAATGAGACAAAGATAAATCATGTCAGAACTTTTTTCAACTTTTAATGTGACCAATAATGTGAACAATTCAATTGAAAAACAAACTGAAATCTTCAAGGGGGAAAAATAAAAAATAAAAATCTTACAATAACCTGGTTGCATAAGTGTGCACACCCTCTTATAACTGGGGATGTGGCTGTGTTCAGAATTAACCAATCACATTCAAACTCATGTTAAATAGAAGTCATTACACACCTGCCATCATTTAAAGTGACTCTGATTAATCACAAATAAAGTTCAGCTGTTCTAGTAAGAGTTTCCTGACATTTTCTTAGTTGCATCTCAGAGCAAAAGCCATGGTCCACAGAGAGCTTCCAAAGCATCAGAGGGATCTCATTGTTGAAAGACATCAGCCAGGAGAAGGGTACAAAAGAATTTCCAAAGCATTTAATATACCATGGACCACAGTGAAGACAGTCATCATCAAGTGGAGAAAATATGGCACAACAGAGACATTACCAAGAACTGGAAGTCCCTCCAAAATTGATGAAAAGATGAGAAGAAAACTGGTTAGGGAGGCTTCCAAGAGGCCTACAGCAACATTAAAGGAACTGCAGGAATTTCTGGCAAGTACTGGCTGTGTGCTACATGTGACAACAATCTCCCTTATTCTTCACATGAATGGGCTATGGGGTAGGGTGGCAAGACGGAAGCCTTTTCTTACAAAGAAAAACATCCAAGCCCGGCTGAAGTTTGCAAAAACAAACATCAAGTCCCCCAAAAGCACGTGGGAAAATGTGTTATAGTCTGATGAAACCAGGGTTGAACTTTATGGCCATAATTCCAAAAGGTATGTTTGGCGCAAAAACAACACTGCACATCACCCAAAGAACACCATACCCACAGTGAAGCATGGTGGTGGCAGCATCATGCTTTGGGGCTGTTTTTCTTCAGCTGGAACCGGGGCCTTAGTCAGGGTGGAGGGAATTATGAACAGTTCCAAATACCAGGCAATTTTGGCACAAAAC
>JACXGI010019113.1:0-12467 GCA_016801175.1 Esox masquinongy
GGCCAGGGTCACCGCTTGTCTGCAAAGTCTCTGGGATCAACGAGGAGAAAGATGGATGAAGGAGAAGGAGGAGATGAAAGAGAAGAGCACACAGGCAGCAGAGAAGTGGATGATTGAGCTGAGAGAGAAGGAGAGAGTGATAGAGGCTCTGGAAAGAGAAAAGATGACGCTTCTGAGCCAGCATGAAGATGAGAAGAGGGGATGGGAGATGGTAAAGAGTGAGATGGAAAAGGAAAGGTTGGTGCTTACAGGAGAGTGGGATAAAAAGAACAGTGAAATGGAGAAAATGAAAAAGGAGAAAGACAGATGGGTGATAGAAAAGAAAGATATGTTGGAAAGGATGAAGGATGCACACATTCAGCTATATCACATGCAGACTGTCCTGAGGTTCAGAGAGCAAGAGCAGACACAGGTACAGTACTCCATCTAACCAGTCAAAGTTCAGGAGGTCACATGTCACCTAAGGGTCATACTATCATATTCAGTAGATTAAGTTATCTCAGATGACTGTTTAAGAAACAGTATGGGTTTTCTCTTTCAGAAGGAAACTAAGACAGCCCAGGAAGCAAAGGAGAAGCTGGAGAAAAAGGAAAGGAAAGATAGAGAAATCCTGGAGAAAAAGAAAGAGATGCTCAGAGCCAAAAAAGCAGAACATAGGGACAAAGTGAGGGAGAGTAAGGAGAGGGTAAAATCCGACCTGGATGAGGTGTCAAGGCAATATGACCAAAGGAAACACAAGGAGAAGGAAAGAAAAATGGTGTTGGAAATGGCATTTGGCAAAGAACATTCGAAAAAAAACTTCAAAAGTAAATGGCTGACATTCATTTCATGAATAAAACAACATGAGCATTTGAATTATTTGTCAGTGTTCATTGCTATATGGATAAATAAAAGTGTAGATGGTTGCTGGATATTGCAATCCATGTTAACTTTGCTGGATGACATAATATTATAAGTACTATATTTATCACCCTCACTCAGAATTGCTTACTGAAAGTGGTTCCCATCACATGGGAAATGTAAATATTTGCATGTGAATGTTATGAGTTATCTTTACCACACACTAACTTAAATTCTTAATAATGTCCCTTTTTAAATTGTGCCATACACCCATGCCTGAGTGATGAACAAAAATATGGATTTACGTGACAGGAGAACATTTAGATTTGTTTAAATCCAGACATCATTTTAAATGGATTCTGATGTAATATTAATTAGTTTAAAGTGTATTGGAGTGTTTTCTTTCATGTTTATAATACATGTATTTTTTTTCGTAATACATGCATTGTAGTCAGTGGCGATTGATGATGCAACAAAATGAGAAAAGAGGATCAATAAACCCATCAACTTTGAGACACTTTGGCTTGTATGATGCTAATCATTTCTACATTTAAATCATCCATGACAACCAAAACAAAACATTTAAATATAGATATAGGTGACAGATGATGTAAGATATTCCTATTTGTCATTGCTTTTTTGTTAGCATTCATGTAGTACAGAAGAATAATTACGAAATTCTGAGATAATCGTACTTATTTGGAATATTTTCTTACATGCTTACATGATCACTTCTATTCAAAATTGTACACATGCATCGTCTGGTTATCCATGCAACATTTTAGCATTCACCGTTCGCTACCTATTCCATCAAGAAGTCTACACCTCAGATACAATTGGATTCATACATTGTAATCAATGGCAAGTTATGAAGCAGAAAAATGTGTCAACCACATCTCTGTAATAAGGCAAAACAAATATACAGTACCAGTCAAAAGTTTGGACACACCTACTCATTTAAGTTTAGTTTTAATATTAGTATTAGTTTTAATATTTTCCACATTCTAGAATAATAGCGAAGACATAAAAAACTACGAAAGAACACATATGAAATTATGCAGCAACATAAAAAGGGTTAAACAGAAAAAAAATACATTTAATTTTGTAGATAAAATCTAAAATGTAGCCACCCTTTGCCTTGATGACAGCTTTCCACGCTTCCTTCTCTCAACCAGTTTCATAAGGTAGTCACCTGGAATGCATTTCATTTAACAGAAGTTACCGGAATGAGTCAGTGTAGGAAACATACCAGACCTGTTCATTGAGCTTGTGGCTTCGATTGTATTCTAACAATAACAAGCGCCGCCCACTCTGGCCAGGGAAGCTCTCTCTCTCTCTCTCTCTCTCTCTCTCTCTCTCTCTCTCTCTCTCTCTCTCTCTCTCACACACACACACACACACACACATATAAATGTAATTGCTCCAGTATTTGCTTTCACATGTTTGCCTCAGTTCTAAACTCTCTCCATTTCTTTTTTCAAATACATAACAATATAAGTATACTGTGTCTGTTTCTTTGTGACATTGATTGGGTTGTCTGTGTGAATTGGAAGTATATGGTACTGCTATACCTTTAACTAATCAATGCATGATGGACAAGCATTGGACACTGTGAAAGAAGCTAGACCTAGCTAATGTCCCCCTATTATCGTATAACCCTAATTATCTGCTGTTTCTATCAGTTGGAGAACAGAATTCTCTCAAGTTCAAAATTTAAATGCCCTGGAAAACAACGGTACATTTTGCTATTAAATATACCCTTTCAGCTAGCCAACCACCATGTTTTATAGGAAGTTTTTTAGACAAGTTACAAATCCTGAAATTCGACATGCGCAAAAACCAGACATCATGTCATATCAAAGTGATCAGATGTAGTGACTATTTTCCTTCACCAGACGGCATGAAAGGTGGCTAAAACTATCTAGTAAATACTTCAGATAAGACTATGATCTGTCATTTGTAACATAAATACAAAAGAAAATAATGCGTTATTGAACAAAATAGTAAGGTGGCCGATAATAGGGGTCGTATTTTTTAGCCTCATCGCTAACCAACTAGCTGAAAATATGAATATTTCCACTGACATTTCAGAAACGCTAATTAATGACATGCTAGTTAAAATTTGTATGTCACTATTAATCACTAAACATTGACAACTTGGTCAAATGATTACTCTGCGCCAGAAGAAGTATTTCAAAACTGCTGTTGGCTATGCCGATAATAGGGGGTTCTACGCTAATAGTAACTTTGGTGTTGTCAAAACAGTTCATGTCTAGTTGGCTAATGGTTAGAAACTGACTCCGAGCCTGTTGGCATGGGATCTCATGCTACGATCTTATATTTGTCTCTGTCTCTTGTAGTGTATCTGTTAGGCTGTCCAGTTGAGAAACAGCAGGTGGTGAGTGTAATGCTGACCCAAAAGGACCAGAACATGAACCTGACTGATCCTGATGTGCAGGAGACCATCTTACTTTAAATCAGGTGAGTCTTACCCTCTCTTCCTCTTTGAGAACACATCAGTAGTAAATGTAGGGTATATTGTGTCAGATTGGTGATTTATGACCCTGGGGGGCGGGGCTTCCAGATTGATTTGACAGGTGGGCGGGACATCCGGTTTGCAGGGTGGGACTTCCTGTGTGACGTATGGACTTCATGTATGACGTGTGTTAGGGCGGTACTTCCAGAATGGCATATGCATTTTCAGTGACTTTTGTAATTTATGATTGCATTGATGTGTCCATGTTTGATGTTTTACAACAACTGATAAGCACCCCGGATGAGTGTTATAACAGGTGGGTTATGTTTGATGATTAACAAATGGGTCTTAGGGTTCCAGAATGTTAAATTCCCAGGCAATAAATAGGCGTTATATCAGCGGCAAGATGTTTGGTGTTCAACAAAAGGCTGCCAGGGTCCAGAAATTCCATAACCCCCCGGTATTTTATCTTCTGACAAGTGGTACAGAAGATGCCATACAACTTCCAGGTTTTACAATGTGTGTAGCATGGTGTTTTTCCACAAGCACAGAATTACATGTGGGAAGCAAACTTGTAAGATATAAAGAAGGGGTCGGGACTTACGATTTGGAGAGTTTCAGCCCATTTTTTATTTTAACAAGAGATGGGCCTTATGATCAGATCTGCCCTTGTAACCACTAGTACAGACTGTAGTATATGCAGGTTGGAAATCATCCCGTGTTTCACACAAGCTTTGTAGTCCAACACAGCACTACAGTAAACATCGAGTGAGCAATGTTATTATTTTGAAGGAGCAAGCAATGCCTAGGCCGAACACACATTATGACTAGGTTGATTCAATCATGGTTTGGGTTTAAAATATAGTTAAAAATAAAAACAATGATTCTGGTCCATGTGTATGCATGAGCAATGGTGATTTTTGTAATAAAAATTGTTTTTTTAAGTTAGCATTAACTTTTAAGTTGCATTATATGGCAAAACGTTACAAAGTTACCCGGAAGGTAGCGTATAAATTTGCAGGAACAACGGTGTATCGCTGACAGGTAAAGATGTTATTTCAGGTAATCAAAACATTTGTAAAGGCGTCTTATGAAATTGTACAACGGGGATCAACGCGAGATTGTTTTCTTCACATTGGTAGAAATGTTTAACAGACAACGTTGGTTAAAAAACTGTAGTATTTGTGAGTTTGAGAATACCGGTCTGTGTTAGTGGGGGCAGAAGCTGTGACTTCCGGGTAAGATATGCTGCATTCTCGTAATGGCCAACTCGTGAAAACCGATTTTTGATTGATGTATTATGGTCTTGTGTTTGTTAAATGTTGAAGAGATTAATGGCGATATGGTGACAATAGCCAGCGTTTGTATGTAAGCGGATGAGTTTCTTTAATAGATCAAATTAAATTACGTGATGTCATGGCTGAGCGGCGATAACTAAAGAGAACGGCGTTTCTACCGGACCTGAAGTATCAATATATTTGGTTGTCAAACGTCAACAAATATCTGAACGAGCTAGTTAAGCGTTATACACAATTTTAATCATTATGTCCGGTATAGTTCTAACGTGAAGAACGATGACATATAACCAGTGACAAAGTTAAGAGGCGTGACCTGCTGGAGGCGCCCCGGTTGCGATGTAAAGACAGTATTAAACCACGCTGCATCCACAGAAGTCAGGTGTTGTTTCAAATGCGGAGTATGCCTTTTACGTTGTAAGTACAAGTTATTTCATTTGAAGTAATTGATTTGAATTGTGTTGCAATTACAAACGCTAACAAACGACACATTGGAACTTTTTAAGAATGTGTAAATCAATTTTACGATTGAGCAATCCATGCGGTTTTATCTCTTTCATATGGTCTGTTTAAATCTCTGGTTTACATTGAGTGGAATTAAACCCAGCCGTGTTTGGTAAACACATTTTTGGGCATTCAAATCATGGTAAGTAGACTTTTGACATTATTGTTAATCAGCTTTAATTATCCGTATACAATTGTTAACCCTCTTTGTATTTATTTCAGACCAAATGAACAACATCAGTGTCAGTTGGACTGGGCGGTTGTGATCTTACACAACCTCCCAGTGAGCAATCGCTGGCGCGCCGCCGGCGTTTTGCTGCTGGCGGGCCGCCGGCGGCTATAATGTCGTACAGCCAGCGGGCCACCAGCTTTTGCCGCTTTTCTCCTGATCTCAATTTGCATAAGCTAATTTGCATTTCAGGCGGCTTTCCACCTGCGGCCCGACTGCGTTATGCTGGTGGCTAGCCGCCGAAAAGAGGGCGTACGCTTTAGTCTGCTGTATCTGCTTGTGTTGCCATTTTTTCCAGCAGAGATGCTATTGTACCCCTTTTATTCTTGTACTGATTATTTGATTTATTTCAATATTGTAAAATCTTAGTGTACAGAATTTTGGTCAACACTGATAGTTTATAAATAAAATAGACTTTGACTATTGCACTATTGCTTGTGTAAAGGACCTTTGTGTAGACATGTACAGTAAACACATCTCGCCATTGCTTACCATAACATTTTCACGAACTAATGGCCATTTTTCACTACATGGTACCAGCTCAACTCGTCTATTATCCTCGACTTTAATGCTTCATGGGGGACAGTTCTTTACTGTGTTTAAACACCGCCATGTCCGTAGATGGCGCTATAGTAGCGAATTGCACATGTGTAAGGCAAGACCATGGGTTAGACAGTCGCCATTTGGATTCCACGCTGTTGTACCTTGCAAACTAGAAGGAACATTCATTTTAGCGACTTGCTTCTCTCGTCAACTCTTGTTCTAAGTGTATAAGCTATATGCTCTGAATTGGACAATACAACATTTGGATTATCACATTGTTTTACTACAATTTGATGAACTCCCGAAACAAACGAAGATCAAGGATTTTTTGGACATCAGACCGAAAATTGCTGAGTCACCTACATCTATGGTGAGTTCTGTTCTGCGATATTATAAATAACTAGCGTTAAGTGTTGTTAGGTTACTGAGTAAGAACGTAATGACTGTTTTGTATTAAACAATGACTGTTTGCAATATTCTATTAACATTCAAATTCTTTAGTCAAGTTACTGGTAGCTGAACGCAAGTTCTAAACCATTGGCGGGAAAACAAGTTATAGAAACTGAGCTTGGAAAAAACAGCGTTGGCCTGAGATTGAATACCTACAGTAACCCTTGTTTCTTCGTGTGTCCACAAGTTTGGTTGCTTACTATTTTTTGTTTCTTCGTTTATCCTCAAGTTCGGATGTTTTGTGCTTTTTCGCCTATCAACAGTTGAACAGGTATTGTAACATCATTAGCTTGCTTGTCTAAATCTTGTTTCTTAGGGTATCAACAAGATAGAATTTTATAAAATGTGCTTACTCCTTGTAACTTTTATCAACTGATATGTAACGTTGGCTGAATCGTGTTTCTTTGTGTAACGTTATCCACATCATGTGGATAACGTTACTCTTGGCAGTAAATTTAGACTAGCTCAACCTGGACCTTTTGCAATTCCGTTACTGAGGTGTCTCTGTATCCACATTGTTCTTAGCTAGCCTGTGTGTGTCTTATGCTGCCGGTTTTTTAAACTTATTTTCTAAACATTGCTTTCAGGTGATGACGTTTTCTGTAGTTTTGTTCCCGGAGGAGGATAACTGTGTGGCAGCAGTTCCACGCCAGGTATGTGAATTACATGTTGATCTCGTAATTGCTGCAATGTTTACTTAGTTTACCATATTTACCTGTTCACCATCTTTTGTTTATTTTTAGGATGGAGCAAGCACAGTACTCCAAGGCACCAGAGAGGTACTCCACGCCACCATGTAGAGGATGGCTACATAGGTAAGTGTGGGTTTATTCACTTAACCCAGATGCTTAACTTGTTATTAAAGCATGTTGCTTCCAATTTTATTTGTCAATTTCAATTTATTTTTAAGGGCAAGAAGGCAGAGGTAGGGGGAAGTTTTAGCTCTGCACATGAAGGTAAGAATGAACATTTTGGTGGACACTGTGATTTGAGTTCTGATTGTAAAATAAACAGATATTTAGGACTGAATAATTAACTGTCTGTCTTTACTTTCAGAACATTTGGAGAAGATCAAGTGGCTGACTGAAGAGAAGGTCGAGCTGAGGGCACAGCTGGCTCTACAATCAGGTAAAAACAAGACTATAGTTACTCTAGCATCTTGTCTTAATGAAACTGCATTTGTCTGAACATGAGCCCTTTACTGAAATGCAATACTGTACAGCCTTTCAGTTTTGTTTATTTCACTATTAAGCTGTTGACATTTCATTGTGCTTTTTAGCTTCTGATAAACGTCTGAATGAAAAGAATGTCAAGCCGAGGGCACAGCTGGCTCCGCAATCAAGTAAAAACAAGACTATAGTTGCGCTAGCATGTTGTCTTCATGAAACATTTCATTTGTCTTGAATGTCCTGCAATTCTCAAAATCATGTCAGACCATTTAAGTACAATATCTGATTACTGTATTACAGGAGCCATGAGGAAGAATCTTTCCAACCGGGATGCCACTGATGAGGCTGTCCAGAACCAGGTCCCCAGGTACCAGAAAGGGGCAGCTGACCGTGCAGGTGGGAGATGTCGCGGCGGTACAAGGGACCTGCCGTGAATATGAATGACATCTCCAGCACAACCAATATTGCTGCTAAGCTGCAGTACTGTATTTCTTTTCTTTTTTTTTACTACTGCTGCTATGTATAGTGTTATATATTTGATTGCATTATCCTGTCAATATATTTATAGCTCTGTGTGAATGTTCTTAATTCTGACTGTAGTTGTAGTGTTGTGAATGCCACCATTCATAAGCGTATTGCACTGATGTATCTGATATTCAATAACTATTGATTGCTGTTAGGTCATACTTATGTATGTTACTGCCATTCTAGCCCTTGTTTATTTTGTATTGTATTATGTTTATTTTGTACTTTCACATTCAAATACTGTAATTTTACTATCTGTTACTGGACACGTTTTCTTGCAATTTGATTATGTAACATTTTTATTTCAATTCATTTGCACATGTTTATTTTGTATGCTTGCTGTACAATGCATGTTTTTTTTGTATGCATCTTGCACTATTTGAAATAAATTGTTTAGATTTTATTCAGTTGATTGTCATTTGTGATATGACCAAAATTATTATAAAGGATTATTATAAATAAAACCTAATATTGGGGCGTGAGGCATCCCGCTGGGTTTATTGCATAAAAACGGCTAGCCGCCGTCGGGCCGCTGGTGAGCCGCTGATCAGGGTATTATTAGAAGGCATTGTAATGAAAGTGGCCCACCGGCGGCCCGACTGCGATGCGCGCTATAAAAAAAAGCGGCTGCCGCCCGCGGCCCGCTAGCCAGACGCTTTGCAGAAACGCTCGGCGGCCGCAGCGGCAAAAAGCTAAGGTAATACATATTTTACCGTCAACTCATCAAAATTGTGATGTATGTAAATGTATGTATGTATGTTTGAGTTAGAATATTTTAACCTGTAAGTGGATCGTTATTCACACCTTAAGCTAGAGAAATGGCTAAAGATAATGCTAACAACAGACCAGACACGGAACAACCAACAACATCTACACATAATCAACAGAACACACCCCAAAATTCTAATCAGCCGGCCGATATTTTGTTACACAGCGATGCACACAATAATCCTCAGATGCAAGGATTGTTAACCGAGATTAGTAGCCCCCGTTTTTCACATGATCTAGTTGACTCTCCTCCGAGCTCTTTGATGCAAACTCATTGCAATGATGGCAATGTTAGAGTTATACAACGTAATGCGTTTGACAACGTTGAATTACGACAGTTGTTAAATTTACAAAATACTGGTGAAGTTGGGGATTTTGGCACATTCTATGGAATCATTATGGCAGGCTTGGATACTTTGATTGTTAGAGCTTCAGACTTTGTACACGGGCCTGGTGATCACCTGCAGATTGAGTTGATTGGTGAATCTCTGATATCCCCCGTACATGTGACCATGAGAGCGGATGAATATAATGAACACACGTTTGGTGATTTACTTGAAAGTGTTATGCAGAGTAATGCTGAGATTATGATTGATTAATCACTAAAGCTGGTGGTGCAAATTGTCAACAACCGTGACCGCAACGTAAAGCTCAAACACTGTTGATAGAGCAGATTATCAATAAAAAAAGAAGGCATTTATATGTTGCTGTGAATAATGATTCTACATGTTTTTCCGTTTGTTTGATGGGTATGTTTAACCCAGAGTACACATATGCTGGTTAGTGGTTGTGAGTTACATACGGGATCTGGTTTAGCATTAGATGATTGTGTGGCATTCACAGATATTGTTCGGTTTGAAGAAATGACAGGGTGTAAAATTGTTGTCTTTCATCGAACACGGTGGCCACCCACCTTAGAACCGTCTTTATGTACTTACACGAAAACCATTTCTATGGCGTCGTGAATCTGAAGGGTTTTCTGGGTGTGTCATATGTTTTTGAGTGATGTTATACATGTTTTAACACCCGTGGTGATCATAGCTGTAAACATAGCTGTAGTGTCTGTCTTCATGAAGATTGTCATACCCAATCTTGAGATTGTCATACCCAATATCTGCTTGCCCAGACTGTGACAGACTATGTTATTCTGACTTTTGTTATAGACAGCATAAACGCTTGAAGCACCAAAAAAAGTGTGGGTCGTTGGGTTAGCAGGTGTGACCAGAAGAAATACTGTGTTGATTGCGGCCGTCACTACAACGTTAGTATTACCAACTATAAAACACACAAGTGCACGGCTAAAATGTGTCCTAGTTGTAACGTGGATCTGGCAGTTGAAATGAACCATCAGTGTTTCATAAAACCGTCTAAGCCTGAGGACCCCAGTGTGCGTTACATATTTTATGATTTTGAGACAATTGCCAATCCGGTGAATGGTGTACACACTGCAAATTTTGTGTGCGCAATAAGCTTTGGAAACGAGACGTGGTGTTCAGCCGGAGATGGTTGTGTTGCTGCTTTTTTCCAAAGGTTTAGGCAACCGAAATATAATGACTACACATTTATAGCACACAACTCTAAAGGTTTCGATGGTTGCATCTTGATGCAGTACCTTGCTAACAATGGTATTGGCACGACACTTATTGCTAATGGTAGCAAGCTCATGATTTTTACAGATAGCACATTCAACCAGAGATACATTGATAGTCATTGGTTCCTACCAATGAAGCTGGCGGCCTTGCCATGTGCTATGGGTTTTAAGGATTCGAAAAAAGGCTACTTTCCTTACAAGTTTAACATCAAGGAGAATGAGAACTATGTTGGCCCCCATCCGGAACCGCATTACTACGGTGTGAATACCATGATGGCTAAAGAAGAGTTTTTGCAATTATACGCAACTGTTTCCGCAGACCCCTTTGTCATGCAGGATGAAATAAAGGCTTACTGTGTGAATGATGTGGTCATCTTGAGAGAGGGTTGTATGCACTACAGACTTGAGTTCTTGGAGTGTGGTGGTGTTCCCATTCCGGTCAATTACGATTGCTTCAGCTTGCATGAAAGTCTTTTGCAACAGATTCCTCATCAAGACACCATTGCATTGGTCCCCTCAGACAACTACAATCGTTGTCAGAAGACATTCTCAAACAGCTCAATCCAGTGGCTTGAATATGTGGCCTCTGATGAGAATATATCAATACAGCACGCCCTGAACAGTGGCAAAGTTAAAATCGGTGCTTGAGGCTATAAAAAAACAACACAACGTACATGTTCAATACATATGGGAGTGTGAGTGGAATCAGCTTAAAAACACATCCGCAGATGTCAAAGCTTTCTTGAAGACCTTTGATGTTCCAGAGCGCCTTGACCCTCGGGATGCTCTTTTTGGCGGTCGTACCAACGCAATTCATTTGAAGTTTACGGCTCGAGAAGGGGAGACTATTCAATATAACGATGTCTGTAGTCTTTACCCATTCTGCAACAAGACAAAGACTTATCCGATTGGGCATCCAGACATAATCTTTCGAGATTTTAAACCACTAGACACCTACTTTGGTATTGTTAAGACTACGGTGTGTCCACCGAAAGGCCTTTATCACCCCGTTTTACCGCACAGGGTCGGCAGTAAGCTGTTCTTTCCCTTGTGTAGATTATTTGTGCAGAGTCTGAAAACCAGGTACCTGATTGTTCACATACTGATTCAGAAAGATCTTTACCTTTTTTCCAGTGAAATAGAAGTTGGCTATTTCTCCTTCATCTCAGACACAGTTGCGATGGTACAGTGGCAATACACAAAACAGACAACAATCAAACCATGTAAAGGCAACATTTTTATTGCCGCGTTCACAACCGCTTATGCTAGACTCGAGTTGTATTCACTCTTGGAGAAGTTGGATAGACGTGTACTCTACACAGACACTGATTCAGTGATCTTTGTCACACGCCACGGGGATTGGGTACCCCCACTGGGGCCGTTCTTGGGTGACTTGACCGATGAGTTGCCAGATGGTGACAGAATCGCTCAATTTGTTAGTGGTGGGCCAAAGACATACGGTTACAAAACCGTTAAAGGTCTGACCTGTCTCAAAGCAAAAGGCATTACACTCAACAGCAACAACACAACCATTGTTAACTTGGAGACGCTAACACGACTGGTTGATAACTTTGTACGAGGCGAGGGTGGTGATGATGATCACGTCCTTGCTAATGCAGACACAATTGCGAGAGATAAACGAACATTCACATTGAAAAACCGAGTAGTGTCTAAGCATTTCAGAGTTGTGTACAACAAGTGTGTACTGCTCCCTGATCACAGCACAAGGCCTTATGGGTACTAAATCACATTCTAGGATGGATAGCGGTTTTGACCCGCGACATCAACACCCATTCAGCTGTGTCATTAGTGGCCCCAGTAACTCGGGTAAAACATATTTTGTGAAGATGTTTTGGATAATGCTGACGTTGTTTTCTCCAGAGAAATTCAGAATATCGTCTGGGTTTATTCATGTTGGCAACCGCTGTATGACGAAATGTTGAAGGTGAGGGAGATTACTTTTATAGAAGGTCTACCCACATCGCTGTGTGATGACAATCTGCTACCGATTCAGAAAAACAACCTTTTAATTATTGACGATTTAATAAAAAGTGCATCAGAGAGTTTGGAGATGGAG
>JACXGI010019114.1:0-12466 GCA_016801175.1 Esox masquinongy
GTGTGAAGGTGCGGACTCCCTCTGGGGTGTTAGCAGTGTTTGGGAAGAGGCGTGTGAAGGTGCGGACTCCCTCTGGGGTGTTAGCAGTGTTTGGGAAGAGGCGTGTGAAGGTGTGGACTCCCTCTGGGGTGTTAACAGTGTTTGGGAGGGGGCGTGTGAAGGTGCGGACTCCCTCTGGGGTGTTAACAGTGTTTGGGAGGGGGCGTGTGAAGGTGTAGACTTCTCAGAACAACGATGTCCTGTCCCCTTATAAAACACAGTGCTCTAGTGGGACAGATGTTTGCTTCAGTCACCTGTTGAACTTCAATTTAAACCTTTACTTGACCAGATTTCAAAAGGGATCTTACCCAAGTCACTCAGAAAGCCAGTGACTGAGCACTAATTCTCACTGCCTCTCACTAGGTATTGGGCCTTTGGAGTATAATATACTGTGGCATGTGATCCAATACTGTGCAAAGCCCCAGGATTGCCCTTTCTGGTAACTTGATCCAGCTGCTCATTGCTGGAGTGGGAGGAGGGCATGGTGCTGATTGGAGTGTAGGCACACAAAAGGGCTTTTCTGTGAAGAGCCTCCCAAGGGCCAGACACCCCTAGCTAGAATGAGAGTGAGGCATAGAGTAAGAGCAAAACACAACGTTCAGAGCGAATTCAAAAGTTGCCTCCCATGTTTTTACTTGTTAACGTTTGCATTTGAGGAAGAAATCCATTCAAGTCACTGGACACATATTAGCATTTTCCTCTTACCATTTTCAAATTGTCTACATCAATTGTACAAACGACCGGATGACGTAGACATGACGCATTACCATTTTTAATATTGGTCAAATGTATTGAATATGATTAGTGCCAAAAATGACAAAACGTTACCATACAAAAACAGTGTCAGGAAACATAAACCAAAGCATGGATTGCTGTTATACAATGTCATTTTATTTGGATGAACTATCCATTTAGCTACACTTGGTAGAAACTCCCTCCAGCGCATTCAAGACATGTAATGTGAAGAGTGTATAGTGAGTCGGAACGCAGGTCTTGGTGTATTAGCGGAGACGCTCTCATCACATGTTATCGGTCATGAGGGTGGTGCTCAACAGCTGGAATGCAAAGCTGGAAATGCCTCGGAACTAAACATTCAAAACATCCACTCATTTCACTACTATAATTGGAAAGTCGACATTCAGGGAAACGTAAGATTGGCTACCCAAGAAGGGTGAATGTATCAAGAGGTGCTGAGCACCATCCTCTAACTCTGCCAGAAACTGTTTTGGAGAAGATAAAGCTTGTGCATTTCAAACAGCCTGAAAGACCTAATAACAAATAATTTCTTTTCACAACAGATAGCCTACAGCTTGTGGATTAACATGGGGAGTATCACACTACATTCAGTATGCACAGAGCTTACAGACGACAGGCATGGCTAACGAAGATGTTCACAAGAAGTTGATGTTAGCTACTAAAGAAATGTTAGGGCTGTTAATGCCATGGGAGGAGTGTGGAGAAAATGATCCCCACATAACATTAAAAAGTCTGAGTGGTGAAGAAAGAGGAATGAGTGGAACCATGTTGAAAATGACCGGCCTCCAGGGACTCATTATTATAGACCTGGCATGGCCCTTTCACACAGCAGCACTGGGAGACAGACACACCGAAACACAAAGACAAAATGTCTTCACTAATAGCAAGGACATTGCCTGCAGCACAGTTCTCACTGGGATCACACACGAGAAGGAATGTGTGTTTCAGTGTGTGTCTGTTTCTGACTTAATTCAACAGACAAATTTGTCCCCAAACTGTGGGTAAACCAGAAAAAGTTTTGAAAAGGCAAATCAACTTACGTGTCCCCTTTAAGATAGCCTGGTAACTTATGTGTGTGTATTGTTAGAGTGTGCCTGTCAACTAGTTCATCATTGTCATTTGTACTGCATTCGCCTTCATTGCAAATCTATACATTCCACTCGTAATATACATATACTTAACACTTGAAAATACTTGTAAATTCCCTGCCCTCTTCTATTTGCACTTATGGTTTCATTGTACTGTTCAATGACAATAAAGTTGAATCTAATCTATGGCTATCTTAAGATGAATTTACTAACTCACACTGGATAAGAGTGTCTGACGAATAACTAAAGTGTATTTGTGGTCACCAGAGGGACAGCACTGCCTGGAAGGTATCCAAGATGAGCCAGCTGCAGAAGAGCAACGCTTTCCCCTTCAAGTCAAGGCACTATGTAATTATGAACTACGCTCTACACAGAGGTCTGGTGAGCGCCACCAGACATGCCAGCTCATTCCACCCATCTGGTGAGGTTCCTGGGAGACAACGTGAACACCTGCAGGCCCGTACACAGAACAATCAGCGACTGATACCAGCCTCTGAAACAGACAGGAAGTGACCACTGAAGCCTGTTACAGTATATTGCATGCCCTGGGAAACCACAACACTGCTAACGGGGAATACGTTCAGCACAATTTCACTAAGATGTGTTATTGATACTCCCAGTTGTTTTCAAAACAAAAGGGGGCAATATTAAAAGATAAACCAGGAATTCTTGACTAGAATAGGACTGAAACGGGTTAAGGGAGGTTGGCTGAAATTAACATGTCATCATTAGACAGGAAAGCAACATGCACATATGTTGTACGGATACAACAACATACCTGCTAAAGAAACATGGTAGCCTACGCCGTCTTGTCTCCCAGTGAGACAAGACGGAGCACACAGTAGCTTTGGGATGAGAACCTAGGTAAAAATGTAGCCGTGATAACCTGTACATACAACAGCTCTTTTACAGACAGCTGTACTGCAGCTCTGTGAGGAGGTTCTGCCTTGGGTTGCTGGTGTCTGTTACACATAGGACCACACTTCAATCCCTTCACTGGGATTGCAAGCACACATCAAGTTCAGGACTCAGAACCGCTCTGTGACAGAGAAGAAAGAGGGAGAGAAGAAAGAGAACAATGGAGCTGGCGGAATCAAGCACAGTCCAGTACCGATGGTTTTAGAGAGACCAAATGCGGGGGCCGTGCCCTGTTGGAAGAGTGACGGTCATCGGAGTAGAAAGTCAGTAGCTGGACAGTGAGTTAGTCAGAATGAGTGTGAGACATGGAGAAAGTGAGTCAGCCCCCTGCTTTCATTCTAAAAGAAAAAACAAGAATCCCTTCTCCTGATCTTTTATTATCCCTCCAAATAAACCTTTAGGTTGGTGTTTTGTTTTTAAGGTGTGATTTGGAAAAGCTTCTTGGTGATTATATTAGTCAAGGTTACAGGGAGCTGGACTTATTTAGCAAATAACCATTGACTCATCCCACATACTGAAACGCATGAGTTAGATTGTGACAGGATACTACAGTATTGTGCTGGACAACGTCGGGATTTATAAGGGGCATATTTGCTGTCTGAACCAGAGGGCTAAACGGGCAGAAATAACAAAACACATTAACTAACTTGTTAAAAAAGCCACAAATAATACAAAATTATATTGCCTTCTTTTGTAGAAAACATTTGACACTAATAACAGGAGTAGGCCTGATTTTGTCAACAAATGATTAGTATAGATAGGGCATTGCATTCTCTTGTAGTCTACACATAAATTATATAAACTTTCCTTAAACAAACAAATCTGCCTCAGATTATAAATTATTTTGTTCATATATAAAATATTTGCAACATGTGCTTCCCTTTAGGCTACTTTCAGACAGTTTCAATCCCTGTCATATATTGCTCGGCTCTAAACCGCAAATGAGAGAGGAAAAAATAAAGATGTGTTTTTTAAAATTCAAGCCATATAAAGAATGCCCAAATAGCATACTCTTTTGCATAATACCATTGTTGTTGCCATTATTATGAATACACCCTGATTTTCTCAGCTTTTACGACTAATTGTTTGTGAGACAACCTGACACCATTCACAGGAGCAGGAGGCTGGAATGTATGCACCCATCCCAAATCAAGGACATTCAGAAACCTGTCAACAATTTTTAAAATAGTCTATTCAAGTTAACCTTGTCATGGTAACATTTAATGCAACAGTATTTACAGAAGAATAGCAAATTTGCAAGGAGTGATTTCTGACAACAGTTTAACCTCCCTATGCGGGAAGTCTGTCGTGCAATTATTTTCAGAAATTCTCTCATTATTATACTTAAAAAAAATTATTTGTATACTTTCTACAAATAATTCCATTAAGCCAATGGAGTCGTTGATTCACTGGTTGATCATGAAAGGGTAGAGTGGAAAAAAACAATGCATCGCCGCAGGAATTACGTGCATACATAAGTATTTTGGGAAACACGACTACGTTTAGTATGAAAACATCAGCAATGCTATTACAACAAGCAAGGACTTGTACCAGACACACAGCAGGTTAACAAGTCCCAACAAGAAGTAGTACAAGTTAGCAACAATGGGCTGACATTAACTAGCTACAAACTAACTTCTGAGGTAACAGGATAAACCCCAAAGCTCACTATCTAAGGTTTTTTCAAAATGGGGTCCACGGATCCCCAGAGGTTCCAAAAGGCAGAACTTGGTATTTATTTTGTATTAATGAGTATATTTTCACTACATTCAATACTGGTTTTAATATACTTGAACAGATTTTTGGTTAAACCTCGATCGATAATCCCATCTTTTCTATCCATCCCCAAAGATATCAGTTACATTGTGTGAATAGAACGGTGTTTCTAAAAAACACTGTTCTATTGGATGAAAATATTGAACACTACACTTAACCCAGTTACCAGCAAACGCCCTCTACATTCCAGTGTCCCTCTGTCAGTCATTCCCGAACAAGTCTCTTGTCATCAAAGCCAGTGTAGGAAATACATTTTTGATTCATGAGATTTCAGCACTCAGGATTGAAAATTCCTGTTTCCCAAAAACCCACACACACTGAACAGAGAATTTTTAGGAAGATTTGAAAGATTCTTCCCTTCAAAAAATGCCCTCAGGTAGGCAAAGCTTTTGCACAAAGGTTGGAAGACGTCACTGGTCAGTTATTTATTATGAGCATGGACAGGTTTGAGTTAAGTGTCAAGCTGTATTTGCATAGGAGGCAGAAACCAGATTGGTTCAGACCAACCAACACCTTTGACTGAGTTCATGTCACTCAACTAATAATCAATTAAAAAATTCAAGTGGCCTTACAACAATAATCAGATAAGTTGGCTAAAACTCAAAAAGAAGGGTGATGTACCTTCCATGTGCGTGGAAGTTCAGCTGCAGGAACTTGTCCTCATGGGAGACAGCCCTCTTGGCTCGCTGGTGGTTGCTATGCAGGGCTTTGGTGTCGTAGGACAGGCCTTCATAGTGGTGGATGTACTTGTTCAGAGGATTTCCATACTGACCTACAGGAACACAGGTGAACACAGCATTTTAAGGACCAATTAAAATCACAAACCACTCTTTCCTCACTGGCTTGTATGCATTTGGTTCAGTAATAAAACCAGCCCAAATCAAACATACTGTCTATGAGAATATTTAAAACATGAGATCATGACACAAACACATTTTCATACTTGGTTGTGTCAGTAACTTAAGAGTTTAGGCATTTCCCACATCAATACACCATACCATCATAGTTAAGGACATTAATAAGGGAAATCATTATTATTGTGAAATGAAATTTCACAAAAATGTCATAATAGGAAATGTCAACACCCTCCTTGTAATAGCAATCATAAAAAAGCTTAGCCGTAACCAAATCACCTTCAAATGCATACTGGATGAATTGGCCCCCACCTGTGTTAAGTTGCAGAGGTGCACAAGGCTTCAGAATAATTTCAGCAGTTTGTGTAGGTTTGATATGTTGTGTAGTAAATTGCTAACAAAATGCTCCAACATGAGCACCAAGGAACTTAAATGACTTGTGTAAACAAACAGATTAGGGGAAGGATATAAAAATATCTCCCTTAGAGTACATTCAAGAGAACCCAACAAAAATTCTACTTGAGGAATGGCAACAGCAACAAAACTCAGGTGATTCTATGCGGCAAAAGGCTATGTTGCCTGGCAAAACAAAAGTAACTTTAAAGCATATAGACAAAACATTACATTTGGAAATATAGACAAATCTAGAAGTGCAAAGGTGTCTTAATAATATAACTCTCACAATAAAACGCCTATAGCTGGGGACTGACCAATCACGGGATTTTGTGCAGGTGATAGTGAAATGCTCTCCATGCAATTAAAAGAATAAACAGAACTGATTTTTCGGTCCTTTTTAAAAGACGGATGAAAAGATTGAACAAGTTTAGTAGCAGTGATGGGAGCTATCCGATTGCACGCTATTTTCCTACAGAGACGCAAACAAAAGAAATGCAGCATGGATACAGGTGGCCGAGATAGTTGGTGCTTCTGGTGTCAATATTAGATAAGTTAGCTGACTGGTGGCTACCTAATTTTAGCAAGCTGCTTTGCTAGCTAGAATTGCAGGTTGTAAGAATTAAATCAATGAGGCATATAAATTGAGTAGAGATATAAAATGTATTAAAATACGTTTCTATTCTAATTTTAACCATTGTAATAATCTGACGTTCCTTCATACAAACTTGCTGTTCTCAAACCTTAATACACAGCTTACCTGCTGTTATGACGCTAGTTCGCCCACAGACACACCCACAAGTATGCTACAGGCGAAGCACTCTGGGCGATGCTAGCGTTGGCTATCCGAAATTTCGCGAAGTGTGAATACACCGTAACAGTGTGGTTAAGTTTAAGCGCTCAGTCATAGGCATGTGAAAAGTGTTTTTAACCTGGATTTAAAAATTGATACATTTGGGGCATGCCTAAGATCTTCTGCTAGTTTGTTCCAGTTGTATGCATCATAACTGCTAAATGCAGCTTCCCCATGTTTAGTTCGGACTTTGGGATCTACTAGCTGACCTGAGCTCATCCTTGGTTTATAAACTATAAAGATTTAAGAACCGGAGTGATGTGCTCTCTGTTCTCCTGGTACTGGTTAACATACTAGTAGCAGCATTCTGAATGACCTGCAGCTGTTTTACAGTCTTTTTGGGGAGTCCAGTAAAGAGCCCATTACAGTAGTCAACCCTACTGGAGATAAAAGCATGGATGAGCTTCTTTTGGTCTTTTTAGGAGGACATCGAGCCCTTAATTCGGGCTATATTTTTGATAGAATGCTATTTTGGTGACTGCTCTGATATGACTGGTGGACCTGATATCTGAGTCTAACAGAACACCAAGATTACACAGTTGGTCTGTAGGTTTTAGGGCCTGGGAATCCAGCTCTTTACTAATACTAGTTCTCTTATTTTTGTTGCCAAACAATAATCTGGTTTATCTTGGTCTATTTGTAGACAATTTTGATTCATCCAGGCATTTATGTGCTCTATACAGTGACACAGTGAGTCTATTGAGCTGTAATCATACGGTTCGAGAGCCATATATATTTGAGTATCATCTGCATAGCTATGGTAGTTAATGTTGTGGTTCTGTAGAATTTGGCCCAGAGGATGGCATACAGAGATAGAAAATTAAGTATGGTAAATAAGCATGTTTTTTAAAATGTCAATGTATTAAATAAGACACGGACAAGACACTTTTTAAATTATATTGAGAGGACTAACCAGCAACATTTCCAGAGACAGCCCCTCTGCAAGACCACCATCTAACTAGGCATTCATATGTGCAATATTACCATCAACGTCATCAAATGCATTTATTTTAGCAAAAGTGTGTTTGCTTTTTAAAATGACGCAGATCATTTTTTTTCTCCGTTTTCAGGACCAGCTTGCTAATAGGTCTGTGCACAGCCTCTTTTTGCATAAACTGTTGTAGCAATCGCCATTTAAAAGAACAGTGTTGAAATAGTGGAAGGAACACCTCCCACAAGTTAAGTACATGATAACCCTGTACCACAGTGTTCTGCCACTGACATCACCATTCCCCTTCCCATCACAGAATGATGTGGCGCTTCCCATCAAGAGCAGCTAGCTGGCTTATGCGCTGCCTCCTGCTGACTCAAACCACTTTAATATCTGACACAAACACCGTTCACCCTATTCCTAGGGCATAGGTTCCAGGCAGCTTTATATGGATGTGATTCTATCCCCAGCCCGTCTCATCTCCCTCCATCCCCTGCTTCCAGAAACACATTACAGCCGAGACACACTGCCAACGCAGCAACATTGTCATTTGTCAAACTACAGAGGGCTGGATTTTTTGTTTTGTTGCCAATTCAGTGGCAAAACGTTTTAAATCAATTTGATCACCAAAGCACTTTCATTTCATATACTGAGAATAGTTTGAAAAAAAACAGTTACATATGTTACATCATTCCTACGAAGGTCTGCGACTAGGCTCGCAGACCTTTTAAAACACGCTATCATGAGGATCATGTTGAGGCCATCTGGATGGTCATGATGCTTGCTGCATGGCTGGATTGAAGAAGTGTCTTTCCTCTGCATGACTACATAACGGTTATCCACCAGCCTCTACTCTCTTTCATGATTTATGTAACTGCCTGATAAAAGTTGACATCATTATGCCACACTTCTGACTCAACTAAGCCACTCAACCAAAAGGTTACCTTCCACTCTGAGGAAAGGGCAGTGGTAAATTTACTAGATCTTTGTCAGGTTATTCACCAGGCAAGCCTAAGTTAATGCACTCGAACAGTTTGATTACATTTTTAAATTTTTTCCAGGACGGAAAAAAAATATGACAATCTACAACCCCGTTTCCAAAAAAGGTTGTGTAAAACGTAAAGAAAAACAGAATGCAATGATGTGCAAATCATTTAAACCCTATATTCAATAGAAAATAGTACAAAGACAACATATAAAATGCTGAAACTGAGAAATGTTATTGTTTCTTGAAAAATATATGGCCACTTTGAATTTTACGCCAGCAACACATTTAAAAAAAAACTGGGACAGGGGCAACAACACACTGGAAAAGTTGTAGTTGTGCTAAAAAAAAAAACTGGTGGAACATCTCACAACTGATTAGGTTAATTGGCAACAGGTAAGTAACATGATTGGGTATAAAAAGAGGATGAGTCTTTCAGAAGTAAAAATGGGGAGGGGTTCAACACACTGTGAAAGACTGCACAAGCAATGTAAAATTGCAAAGAGTTGGGGGATATCATCCACAGTACATAATATCATTAAAAGATTCAGAGAATCTAGAGAAATCTCTGTACGCAAGGGACAAGGCCGAAAACCAATATTGGATGGGTGTGATCTTCGGGCCCTCAGGCGGCACTGCATTAAAAACAGACAATTCTGTAGAGGAAATCACTGCATGGGCTCAGGAACACTTCCAAAAACCATTGTCTGTGAACACAGTACATCGCTGTATCCACAAATGCAAGTTAAAACTCTACCATGCAAAGAAGAAACGTTATATAAACAAGATTCAGAAATGCCCCAAAGAATGAAATTCTTTTTGGGAATCATGGATGCTGCGTCTTCCGGACTAAAGAGGAAAGGGACCATGCGGCTTCTTATCAGTGCACAGTTCAAAACCCAGCATCTGTGATGGTATGGGGGGGGCATTAGTGCACATGGCATGGGTGACTTGCACATCTGCGAAGGCACCATTAATGCAGAACAATACAGGTTTTGGAGCAAGATAAAGACATCATCTGTATGGCCGACTATCAGGGAAGGCCTTGTTTATTTCAGACAATGCCAAACCACATTCTGCACATATTAAAACAGCATGGCTCTGTACTAAAAGTCCGAGTGCTATACTGGTCTGTCTGCAGTCCAGACCTGTCACCCATTGAAAACATTTGGCGCATTATGAAACATGAATGAAAAATATGACAAAGGAGACCCCGAAGTGTTGAGTAGCCGAAATCCTACATCAAGCAAGAATGGGAAAACATTTCACTGTCAAAACTCCAGCAATTGGTCTCCTCAGTTCCCAAATGCTTACTGAGTATTGTTAAAAGAAGTAGTGACGCAGCACAGTGGTAAACCTGCCCGTCCCAGCTTTCTTTGAAACGTGTTGCCAGCATTAAATTCTAAATAGCTACGTATTTTTCCAAAAAGAATAACATTTCTCATTTTCAACAACTGATATGTTGTTTTTGTACTATTTTCAAGTACGTAAGGTTACACTGTGGATGTTGAATGGAAAATAAATGTTTCTGAAGTGCACGGCACAAGAGTGTGACACAAGAACAATGCTTGTCTATAAAGGAGTGCTGACAGAAGACCATTTAATCTGGAGAATAATCAGTTCTCATTCGCAGCTGAAGCCTAGAGGTAGAACTGAGGTGATTAGATTAATGTGGGAGAACTTGCAGGGGAAGGCAAATAGTAAAAGGAGAAACTGAATATACCAAAAGATAAGCTGTGGACTAGGGAGGTCCAGCAGTTTAAGATGCTTCCTCTGGTGCACATATACTGCTGCAGCACAGGATTACAATCCAGCCCACCACTCTGGTAGCTAAAATCACTCTTATGTCCAATACATTATGTCCAATTATACTTGGAAAACTAATAAAACATGAAAAATCATAATATAATAATGAAAAAATTGCCTTTTATGAAAGAGAAATTCCTAACTTGAACACAAGATGGCTATCACAAACTTCTTGTGTTTAAATAATTTCTATGATAGCTTAAGCAGGTATAAAATCTCTCCCAGAAAGTTCCAAGCCAGTTGCCGAGAACGTTCACCAATTATGCAATCTCTCCACTGATAAAGTCCTCAGTTTATACGGGGTATGTCAGGAGAACACCTAATATGACAGTGGATAAAAGAACCCTGTGGAGGTAAGGTATACTCCTAAGAAGAAAGGAGCTAAGCAGCAAAAAGACAGGTTCAGGTTAAGACATAGCAGGTCATCAATTTCATTAAAGCGCTGTGACACTGGGGGAACCTGGAGATGCTAGAAAGCACGCTCTGGCAGTCTGCCTCAACGCAACTCTGCCTAACGAAGACTGAGCAGGGTCGGGGAGGGATTGGCTCCCATTGCGACAACACAGCACAGAGCCCGGCTAAACAGGCTTATACACACAGCTGGTGCACGAGACTCACCACCGCACACAGAACTGCTAATCTGCCACACCTTACCATTAATCTACCTCAAGTCAACATAGGCTTTAAAGAACAGTCAGATTCTTTAAACAGTCTAGGGGAGATCTGAGGAAAGGGGCAATGCAAGTTACTATTTCAGCAGTCCACCTGGTAACTAGCTAGAAAATGCAGATGAGCTCATAAGGATGCCATTAAAAAAAAAAAACATGTTCAAAAGAGATCGGCTGAGGTGGCTAGGTCCTTTGTTGCTGATGTCTTACGGCTGTTAATCTGTAAGAGAGTTTGGGATTTTGGCAATGAAGCCCTTTATCTCCTTCCCAAATCAGATTAACTCAGGAAAAGCCTTCTCATGTATCTGTGTTCAGTCCTAACGAGGTTGCCAACAAGGGTTAGTCCAACTTCTTATTAGTGCTAGCAAAAAGAAAGACTTTGTTAAGCTAGCTGTTCCAATAGACTTCAAAACAATATTTTTATACGGGACATAGAAGTGTATCCATTCACAGATTCTCCAGATTCTGGTGAAGACTGCCCAATATCTGAACTATATCAAGCCTGTAAGCTGTAAATAACTTTTTTTTCTTCAAAGGGGCCTGCAAAATGACCTTAAAAATTCAAATCAGTCCACAACTGGCCTGCCATGACATCTTCATGAATGAGTCAGCGAGAGAAAATATTCCAAGATAGATACTTACTTTTCTTAGCCCTCCCCAAACACACAAATGTATGAATAATAATAGCTGTCTAGAGTGCAGCTGTGATACACTGTTGGACACTAACACAAGGGCTGATGGACTGTATGTGAGTACAAGGCAAAAAGATAAATGAAATCACAAATCAGAGGGCTCTAGCATGAAGACAACAGAGCACACTCAGATTTGCCCTACCAACCGCCAAGCCAACCTGTGTTAACATGCCAAACCAGTTGAATAGAGCAGCAAAGAGTAATGTAATGCAACCAGATGATTCACTGCATAATGACTCAATTCTGTATGCGTTTGTATTCTTGAAAGGTGATAGCGCACACAAAATACAGACAAACTCCTATCATGCAAAACAGTCCAAGGGATTCCATTGAAAACCTGGACAAAAATAAATAAACTGATGTGAGTGATTTTCACAAAGACATAACATTTCTAAAAGCATAATTGTTTTACTGAAATAGTTTCTTAGTTGCATCTTGACCAGAGCAAAAGCCATGGTCCGCAGAGAGCTTCCAAAGCATCAGAGGGATATCATTGTTGAAAGATGTGAGTCAGGAGAAGGGTACAAAAGAATTTCCAAAGCATTAGATATACCATGGAACACAGTGAAGACAGTCATCATCAAGTGGAGAAAATATGGCACAACAGAGACATTACCAAGAACTGGACGTCCCTCCAAAATTGATGAAAAGACTAGAAGAAAACTGGTCAGGGAGGCTTCCAAGAGGCCTACAGCAACATTAAAGGA
>JACXGI010019115.1:0-12463 GCA_016801175.1 Esox masquinongy
TGATTAGAGTGTGGCACCAGGTGTCTTCAATATTGAACCTTTTCACAATATTCTAATTTTCTGAGATACTGAATTTGGGGTATTCATTAGTTGTCAGTTATAATCATCAAAATTAAAAGGAATAAACACTTGAAATATATCAGTCTGTGTGGAATGAATGTATACATTATACAAGTTTCACTTTTTGAATGGAATTACTGAAATAAATCAACTTTTTGATGATATTCTAATTATATGACCAGCACCTGTATATAAAGCAACTGAGGATCTACAGTATACTGTACGTGTCACAGTAATTGTCTGGGCCAGTTTCACCACCACAGATTTGTCCTAAACATTTCTACTGAGCTTGATATTTTACCACAGGACTAGGCTTAATCTGGGGCAGTATAGATCCAAATGCCCCCCCCCCTCCAAAAAAAACCCCTGTATTGTTGGTGCTGTGACAGTGTCTATTTAGTGGTGCTGAGATGCGTTGAACTACAAGAATATACAGAATTTACCAGAGTCGCATAATAAGCACATCCTGTCAGAAAGGGGAAACATTTTTTTTTTGAAGTATTGAAAGTGATATTCTTTACATGGAAACTGACGTTTGTTGAGTCACCAAGCCATTGGTCTTCTGTGAATGAGAGCTCTTGGACACTGCCAGAGCAGATAGCAAAATAAGTGAATGATCTGTTCGGGGATGTTCGAGAGGCTCTCCGGTGTGAATCGTTTCTATTTTCATCATGAGTACGTGCTTCACAACTTCAGGTTGCATTGGATGCGTAGGTTTGATTCAAGAGCCGCACAGACTCATAATTATAACCATTAATTTGATTGAGTCGACAACAGTGTTAACAATACTGAGGATGATGCGGAGGTCATGTGAAGTGGATGGGCTATGGCTAGCTGTTTATTTTATTCCCCAACAGACAGTGTTTGCAATATCTGCATTTGTGTACATGTAATTTATTTCTTTTTAATATGCTTCAAGAAGTTTTCTTTTTTTTGTTGATTGAGATGTATGGAGATTTTAGATACTCCTTAAACATTTTCCTGCATGACTGAATTTAATCGATCATAGGAACTGAACTGAGCTTGGAAATGGAGGTGTTACATATCTTCTCTCCTGTGCTTCGATTTTTTTAGTGTACCTGGTGCCCTGAAATAGGGGCACTTATGTGTATAAAGTGTTGTATTTCTAAATGTTAAAACCAATATGTGCAACCAATACCATTATATATAAAGCAACTGAGGATCTACAGTATACTGTACGTGTCACAGTAATTGTTTGGGCCAGTTTCACCACCTCAGATTTATCCTAAAGATTTCTACTGAGCTTGATATTTGAATTGAATCGATCATAGGAACTGAAATGAGCTTGGAAATGGAGGTGTTACATATCTTCTCTCCTGTGATTTGATTTTTTTTAGTGTACCCACTGGAGGTAAAGATGGACCCAACTGTGACGGTTGAGGTTGGATCCATTCTGGTGCTCTCCTGCCAGGCTTTGGGTTGTCCCCGGCCAGCTTTCTCCTGGAAGAGCGTCCTGGACTTGCCCATCAACAGCTACGTACTCACCCAGGACTCTCTCTCCCAGCTCCACTTGGCCCCAGTCGGTCTGGCCAGCGAGCAAACCTACACCTGTGAAGCCAAGTGTGGCTCCGTTGTCAAGGCCAAGCATATTGAAGTCCATGTCTTCTGTGAGTACACTATTCATCTTTAGAAAGACGGGTTTGTTTACTTTGAGTTTATACATTATCGGGAAAAAAAACGTAAAGAAAAAGGCTATAAATCGACCACAAAAGGTCTGAGGCCATATTGGTACGTTGAATTCGAGATTAATTTGGAAATACCCAGTTGAAAGCAAAGTCGGTTACCTTCATCTGTTTGCTGGCTTTGAACTCATAAGTGGAACCAACCTCGGCCTGGCACCTTTCAGTTCTACAGACTTCTTTGATTTAGAAACTGTAATGTTTAGTAGTTGACATCATTGATTTAAAAATAGCTATGTGAGTCTTTGTAGGCGTTTATAAGAATACTCATGTTATGAAACCCAACTAAAGACTTGAAGCTTAAAAGATCCCTTATGCTGCCCTCCCACACAATATGGGCAGGAGTCCAGCTTGTTTACTGGGAATGCACTGAAAATAGTGTTATGGGAGAGATTAACAGGAAAGAAGAATGATAAATGCACTTCAAGGTCACTGAAGTAAAAAAGTTTCATGTTTCTTGTAACTGAAAGTCAGGGATTTGCTGAAGTATTTCCACTGTATTGGCTGAAACAGTGACTTCAACTGAATAATGTACTCTGGCCCTTTCAAAATTCAGTAAATGCAGTCAAATACATTAAATGGTTTAAGCCTCCTAGGTTTTTATCTCAAAAGCCTGCAAGAGTATATTCATAGGGCTGTTCCGCTGTACTGATTCATGCCTTTCTTAGTGGAGGTATTTTTAACACACATCAATCACATTTTAACCTCCAAAATCAAGAATCTACCCATCGCTTTGTCTGACTTTCTCACACCTTTACTGTGTTTTTTTCCCGTCATATGTTGACATCTTCATCTAACCATTTGTCTGTCCTTCCCCAGCTTTCCCCTCAGACCCTGTCATCGTGAACCCTGGCCCCTTTCTGGAGGACCGTGTGGCCAACCTGTATTGTTCCATCAGTGACGTCTACCCATCCAGGCACCTGCACATACAGTGGCTGGACGGTGATAAAGAACTGCCCTCTGATGCGGCTGAGCACTCCAGCGGGCTCCTAAACTGGACGTCACAGCTGTCTCTCATGGTTGGCCCGGAGCACCAAGGCAGGAGGATTGCCTGCAGGGTCAGTCTACAGATGGACGGAGTCCCGCCGGGTCGGACGGAGAGGCAGGCACTGACCGAACTGGAGATCCACTGTGAGTGATTTTGACGTTTCACTGAGGTCTGGGTAAATGCCTACATTGTCATGCTCAGTCCCAGACAAGGTCTCGGAGAGCCAGAGCCTGGTGCAGGCTGTTAGTTCCACCCCGGCATTTTACCACTTCTAATTCCGCACACTGTGTTCTGAATGCCGATTGCTTGACTAACTTCATCCTGGGGGCGTTGGCTCAGTGCCCTCAGTGCTTTTAACTTGATGCCCAAGTTCGGCCCTTTGCTGAGGGTTTCTGAAGCCTTGTCACCTGTGCCAAACCCGACATTGTGCTGTGCAGATGCTTCCAGGGGAACCACCATCTCAGTGAGCCCGGCCAATGAGGTGAAGGAAGGGGACAGCGTGACGGTGTCCTGCCGGTCGGACGGAGCTCCAGTGGGACGGATGGTGCTGAGGAGACTCTCTAACGGCCAGGGTGTAGAACTCCGGTCCAGCGACGGCTCCTCCACCTCCTTCACCCTTTCCTCCGCCCGGCTAGTTGATTCTGGCATCTACGAGTGTGAGGCCTCCAATGAGTACGGCAGCCATAGAGCTAGAACACACTTCACAGTGAGAGGTGAGTGCCGGGCTTCAAGCCAACACACACATCGTTTTCTCTCGTCACGCTGCTCCCACGTATATACACTTTGCTTCCACAGTGCACTTTTAATAAGCCCAGTTAACTTTTCTTCCACCTTCAATTAAGTCCCTGTTCTCTAGTCTACAACAACCAATCTCTTACCGTTTTCATTGTGGTTTTGGGTTTTCTCTCTCGGGCTTGATAGCAAGCTTTACTTTGTCCTGTGGCATCCGTCCATATCTAAGAACACTTCATTTAACAGTAACTCAGCCAAATAAAACAACACAACGGTTCTACAGAGTAACATGACTTTCTGACATTGCACCCATTGCTCTCCATATTCCTAAACACATTGCTCAGTAATTTGGACAGTCATTTTTCGTTTAATTGTTATAATTCAACAAAACATATAAGGGAGATAGAGATCACCAGAGGAACGCACGTTGAAGGTACCAGACGTTTGCTTGCTTGACTACGTTATTAGCTAACTTTTCAGTTAAAACACAAATTATTCCCACCTCGTTTAGATGTAGTGTTAGAAATCAGCCGTTTCGCATAGTGGTTGAAATAATGATCGCGTACCTGGTCGTCAAGGGAGAGAGTAATTAAATTATTTATTGCAGCGTTTGTCAATAGTCTATTGTTCATGGTGTTACAGACTCTATCTTACTCGGTCTTACAAACTCGATCTCAAAGAAACGTAAGTATAAGTATATGAGAAGTGTATGCATTACTTTACTAGGCAGGGAATAGATAGTCTTGAAAGTGAGGGACAATGGTACAGTACAAAGGAGAAAGCCAGCATGGGACATGGGAGAGAAAAGAGTAGACCAGAGTGGTACAGTGGAGGAGACAGCAGAGAGGAGAGGAAAAGCATATGGAGATAATGAAAGAGGAATAGAGGAGAGAGGAAGAAAGTAAAGAAGACATGGAGAGTAGGGAATAGGAAGAGAAGAGAGATGGAGGGGATTGGAAGAAAACTGTGAGGAAGAAAGAAGAGATGGAGCGAAAAGGAGGGCATCTAGCTACCTGCATGTGTCTCTCCCTCAACTGACCTCCATCAGTGAGCTGAACTATAGGAACTATTTTTTCCAATAGCCTAGAAAAATTAAGTGCCCCCTCCCAAAAACCGCAAGAAAACTTTCCAGAGGAAACACTAGATAATATCCACTGTATAATGACTGTATAATAATTCAAACTATCAATGCACGGCCCCAGATTCATGTTTGTTTTTAGTTTCTTGTCTCAAGTTTCTTCACTAGGTGTTAATTATATCACGCGTGTTCTATTTGCCTTGTGTCCAGCACCTCCCAGGAACACAACCGTCCAGGTGTACCCATCCTCCGAGGTGCAGGAGGGCCATAACGTCACCGTTTCCTGTCACTCTAACAGTTTCCCAGCCCCTGCTGTGGTTTTGAGGAAACTGGATAACAGCATGGAGCTCTACTCACTGGACGGGAACTTTCTGTTGTTAAACGTGACACTCCAAGATGCAGGCCTATACCTGGTAAATGTCACTAACGACATGGGTTATGAAACAGAGATCTTCAGCATCATCGTCATGAGTAAGTGACATGGTTTATTGTTCACTCTTTAGCTGGGCAGGCTAAATGGAACAGGGAGATCGCTTTATATTCCTTTCAACACAAATACAAATATTTTGTATTATCATTATATAAAATATAATTCACAATTAAATCAGTTACTTGGTTGAAACCAATTTCAACCCCATGTTTAGCTAAGAAATTGGGAACAGGAAGAAAGCCCTATCAACATTGGAATTTGAGAACAGAGAAGAAAAAGAATTCCATCCACCAATAACAAAGCTCAGTGTAATTTGAGAGGGTCCCAAAGCTGTCAAAACATAACATGCTATTTTTGGCCAATCAGCATCGTCCTCATTGTTACTCTGTTGCTGTCCCCCTCCCATTCTTCTACAGAGAAGCACTCCAGGACTTCACCCGATTTGAACCAGATAGTCATTCCTGCTGTCTGCTTGGGCATCATGTTAACCACCAGTGGCCTGGTCCTGGACTACCTGAGGAGAGCCAGGAGGAAGGGCTTCTATGAGCTCACAAAGTAAAACCTGAGGCCCAGGAGACAAACCTGAGGCCCTGACTCGTGTTGCCAGTAGAAACACAGACTGATTGGTTGTCACACTGGTGAGTGTATTGTGTGGCCACTCGAAAGTGTAGGGACATGCCAAAGGCAGTTTAATCTGGAGTGGACTCCTTTGATGATTTGACAGACAAGAGGCCTGGCCATTGTACAATGTCCAGGTTTCTGTCATAAGACTGAGGACGAGGTCAGATGACGTCTGGATGTCACTATAAGAGGAAAAGAAAGGGAAGCACCATTAGTTATATGTAGATATGTAATTATGTACAGTATGTGTGAACAATTGACTTGATGTATTATTTTTTCCCCCACATTAAACACATTTAAAAAAACAAATGTCAGTTAAAAGTGTAATAACCTAGCTGCATCTCACTATCATTTGCTAATTCAACACTTATTCACAGTATTTGTTAAAACCATTGAATTCTGTTTGTCACATATGTTTTCAAACTAAGTCATGCAATCTGTAATCCTACAATATGAAAGCAAGGTAAGCAGAATTTGCCTCAGTTTGGTTGTATATACTGGAGATCTATAATGTTATGTACATTTGTTATAATTAGTTGTATGCTTGGGGGGGTGAAAGAAAATGTCTTTTCCACATCATTTACTTTGCTGAGCGATATTACAACCTGTTTGGTACGTGTTTAAAGAAATTGTTTAATTTATTTTTATATGTTTATGACTGTACACATTTTGTATGCTCTGAAAGGTTTTTCCTATATTAATGTGAATTGTTTGAAATAGTTGAGTGCATTAATAAATATTTATTACAATAACTAAATGATGAGTTTTCCTTTTGGGGAAAGTCTGTGGGAAGCTCAGGCAATCATCTGGGACTTTTTTGTAGGTTGTAAATTCTGCATTGCATGGCATGTCAACTATCACTTCCATTTCCAGTTCACTACTGAATTTCATTGAAGCAGCAGTTGTAGTGCTGTGACTGGTTAGAGTAAAACCCTCCAATGTTTTGATTGGTTCCTCTCCAACAATCCGAAGTGAGGCTAGAGTAAAGAACATTTACATTAAAACCATTAACAGATAAAGTACATTATTGCTGTATGCTATTAATGCTGGTTGTGAGGAAAACTATAAATGTAGATACAATTTACTGAATGGACCACAGATTTCTGAAAGGAAATCAAACAACTATTTTAAATATTACAGTAATTCTTGGTAACATCTAACAGTGGGTTTATTAATGACAGTGAAAAGCTAGTAAAACGAGAACCAGATGGCTTATGCAATCAAATCACAAATTCAGAGAATCCTGCAAAACTCTGTGGGTGTAGAACACCAAAGGAAACGGCTGAATAACTGGGTTTCAACATCATTAGTGTCCATAAAAGCTTCTATGTTCTGTTGTTAAAGGTTACCTTAAATTATGTATATTGATGTCTTGAATCAGGCGAATATTGAGCATCGATAGTTGCTCTCAGTGTGCTTAATAGGGCGAACAAATGAGGGCGGACAATTCAGGGGAAAGCACTGTGGCTTTAACAAGCCTGTCTCGTTCCAGGCTCCTTTCTTTAGCACATTGTGTATTGATTTTCCTTTTCCTTCTCTCCATAATGGCCAGTCGCTATGGAAACAGTCCTGATGTCTGGACTCAAAAAGGAAGAGGGGTTTATACCCAGAGGACAAAGATGTGTGAGGGAGTAGGGGATTTGTGAGGGAGTGAAGGAGGTGAAAAGAAAGTAGGAGACAATGTTTCTCTAGGCCACTGCTGTCTTTAAAATGCAGAGAGGGTGAGATACCAGCTGGAGAGGAACACCACGCCAGGTGTTTCGAGGTTTCTGATTGGAACAGCCAATAAACAGCCTCATGAGATTTTGGAAATAAATATTGTGGGTAATTTTGACCTATAAAACTATTGTTTTTCATATTTCACATGTCCAGTGTTCAATTAAACAATTATCCTTATATTATGTCTAACTGTAGTAGGTTATTTTCTAAATACAACTTAAAATAAATGTAAAGGTAAATGCATTAGTCCTCCTAGACCCTTTGTATGTTGCTGAGGTTTAACAACATAAGTTATAGATTAATATTATGACACCATATGGCGTTACATACTCTGAACTTACCAGTCTTTTCAAATCTGTTTTGTGATTGTTGTTGAAATAAACAATTAAATACGTGCAAAAATAAACATACATACACAACAGATTTTTTTTTACCCCTACAGGCCTCAGTTTGAGAACCGCTGCTTTTGTTAATCATGTTCCAGACCTTTCTGGGAGTACAGTACAGCTCAGTACATGATGAAAGCCGATTAGCTGCTTTCTTCCTTCGTTGTGCTGTGACATGTTGGAGTTAAAGCAGAAAGAACAGAACAACTTGTGCAGCTTCAGATCATTTATCTACTGAAGTAATTCAAGTAGAAACCACTTTGTTGTGTAACACTATTGAGTACCTTTCTGATCAGTAAAACCTTTACTTGATGGCCTTGAATTGTGGTTTCACACTGGAATACCCCGAAGACACTAACCATGTAAAGAAAATGTGTAAAATATGTATGCCTAAATGAGGATATTCAGCAGATGTTCTCCAGTACTGACCTAGCGGCGACGCTGATGATTTGTGAGTTTTTTAACTCTCCGGAGCTCATAGTATTTCCTGGCCGGTGTCACAGGAGTCGTGGTCTTTGCTATTTTGATTGGATGGACAGAAGCTGCTGTCTAAGGTGGTTTCTTGATTGCCACTCCAAAGTGTTTTATGGACAGGGGACCCCAGTGGTTCAGCAGATGGTTGTTGACCCAGGATCCCTCTAATACAGCCTGATCCCAGATATGTTTTCGCTGTCTTGCCAATGACTACAGGAGTGGGCAAGTAACACATGAAGATCTGGGACCAGGCTATGTCGGGCTCCAACTCAATGAGTATTTTGAACAACATATCTGTGGTGTCAGCGCATTTTTGCCATTATGTTCTGTTGATTGCAGTTTTGATAGCACTCAATACCGAAACACTATTTGTACCTAGGAATGACTTTATAAACATTTGTATTACATTATAATAATCTATGACATAGTCTGCTTGCTTATTTCTTTGGGGATTAATTAAAATGAAACATGAACATGTTTAGTCAAGTATGGTATCAATATGAACGTGGTCAATATTATAGAAAAGCTTTTCGCTACGTTTTTCTTTAAAACATTCCAATAAATCAATACTAGTGAATTGAGGGGACAGATCATCTCACCCAGAATTAAATGGTTATGTTCCCATAAGTCAGCCCATTAAAGAGGGAACAGTCTGGTTCCGATTTCCAATTAACCAGTTTACAACACTCCTGATATTGATCTTTGCTTGTGTGTTTTGCATGACAAGATGGGGTGAGAAATCCTGACGGCACGCACTACTGCTGAGTTTTAACATTTCATTACCATGCCTAGCCAATTACTTCTGTTTAAGTTCGCTTTTAATAAAACCATTACTATTTGTCTATATGGGGAAAATTGAGAGGGAGTACAAGGGTGGTAGAGAGTTTATCTTCTTCAATGGCCTGTCATGTTTCCTCTGCCTTCTCCCAGATCCGTGAAGAGTTCCCGAAGCACGCTGACCCACGCAGGAATCACATTTCAAGTTGTAAGTTCCTGATGAAAATCGATGCGGAGAGCAGGCGCTTGTGTTTGTCTCAAAATAAAAACCTGGCCGGGAACGAGAGGTTGCCTGAGGTGCACTGCAAGCATTCAGAGTGACACCAACGCTACGCTTGCTTTCCTGTCGCCTGCCGCAGATGGGGCTGATTTAAGAGCTATCACCAGTGGACCTGAGCCAGCGGCGGAAGTATCAACTTGACCCAGTGAATGGAGATCTGGCCTTGCCATATGTTTGCCTTGGTTGAAACAGCCCTAGCAATGATAATTAAAATGCTTGGCCAAGACTTGCCTGCTTACTTAAGCAGAAATATGTACTGTACTTTGTGTTCTCTACCCCTGGAGAGGATTGGGATGACCTCGGGATGTTTTCCATGCTCCGTAAACAACTAAACGAAACATTTGGTAAATGTTTCTTATAGGACCCTATAGGAAAGACAGCTACATCTCCACTTGAAATATACATATACTTAATACTTGTACATTTTCTGCCCTCTTCTATTTGCTCTTCTGGTTAGATGCTAACTGCATTTCGTTGTACTGTACTTGTACTTGTTCAATGATAAAGTTGAATCTAATCTAATCATTGACTAAAACATATTTGGCATGCCACTTGATCATAAAAACAACAAACGATTTCAGCACAAAAGTTGCGGTCTATCCCTGATGTTGACATTGCCTATTCTTGTGTGTGTGGGGACTCACAGTCCTCAGGACTTTAATTAAAAGTGGATGTGCACATGTAAACCAGGCAGACTTACATTGGAGCAGGCTAAATTACACACAGACTCATTGTCTAGTTCCTGGTAAAATGCCAAAGTAAAGTCAGAGACTTGTCTTTGGAGAGATGAGCTGTGTGAAGGTGGTGTGAAAATAATTATATCTAATCTGGGCCATTCCTCAGAAGGAGGAAACTCCACTTCTCTGTCCAGTTCTAGACTGTATACTCAAAATAATATAATAATGCAATAATTTCAAAAACGCATAGCTTGTACCATGCAAGCAAGCAAACAAATTTATTTATATAGCACAATTCATACATCGAAACAATTCAATGTGCTTTACAAAGAAAAATAAAATAAAAAATATATAAAAATACAATAACATAAAAACAAATACTCAAATTAAAACATCAAAACAAATGAAAACATCATAATAATACAAATACAATAAGAAAACATATAAAGATTAAAAAAAGATTAAAAATGGGATAAAAACATAGGAAGCTATAAGGCTAAACAGTGTGGTTAAGTTTAAGTGCTCAGTCGTAGGCACGTGAAAAGAGTAGTGTTTTTAACCTGGATTTAAAAATGGATAGGTTTGGGGCACGTCTAAGATCTTCTGGTAGTTTATTCCAGTTGCGTATAGCGTAAGTGCTAAACGCAACTTCTCCATGTTTAGTTTGGGCTCTGGGCTCTACTAGCTGACCTGTGTTCATGGATCTAAGAGCCCTGCTCTGTTTATATTCTTCAAACATATCAGAAATGTATTCGGGTCCTAAACCATTCAGAGATTTATAAACGAAAAGCACCACTTTGAAATCTATTCTGTAACTGACTGGAAACCAATGTATAGATTTCAGAACCGGAGTGATGTGCTCTGTTCTCTTGGTCCTGGTTAACATTCTAGCAGCTGCATTCTGAATGAGCTGCAGCTGTTTTACAGTCTTTTTCGGGAGTCCAGTTAAGAGGCCATTACAGTAGTCAACCCTACTAGAGATAAAAGCATGGATGAGCTTCTCTTGGTCTTTTTGGGACACCAAGCCTTTGATTCTAGCTATATTTTTTAGATGATAGAATGCTTTTTTGGTGACCGCTTTGATATAACTGTTAAATGTGAGGTCTGAGTCTATTAGAACACCAAGATTACGCACTTGATCCCTGGTTTTAAGGGCCTGAGAGTCTAGCTCTTTACTAATACTTGTTCTTTTATTTTTGTTGCCAAACACATTAATCTTGGACAATTTTGGTTCATCCAGGTATTTATGTGCTCTATACAGTGACACAGAGAGTCTATTGAGCTGTTGTCATACGGTTCGAGAGCCATATATATTTGAGTATCATCAGCATAGCTGTGGTAGTTAATGTTGTTGTTCTGTAGAATTTGGCCCAGAGGTAGCATAGAGAGATTGAACAGAAGCGATCCGAGAACTGATCCCTGTGGAACTCCGCATGTCATAGCCACCCTATCAGATTCATGATTTCCAATGGTGACAAAGTAACTCCGGCTCTCTAGATAAGATCTGAACCAATCAAGGACTGTCCCGGAGAGTCCTACCCAATTTTCCAGCCTATCTATAAGTGTTCTATGATCTACAGTGTCAAATGCTGCACTGAGACCATGGACACCAGGAATCCTGGCAAGGTTTGGTAAGTCGTGGGATGTTATGTCCCACACACCATGGAATGACAACAAACAGAACTGTGTACGGCTGTTTTGACAAAAACTATTTTCTGACACAAGCAATAATCAGGCATGACAGAAACATACTAGTACATCTTATTAAAGCAGCACAATAGTCAGAGTGGGATCCGTTAGAATCTAATGTTAGATCAAACGTGGGACATATCACCAGACAAAATAACAAAATAATTACAATTGCTCGTTTCTTCAGATTTGATGAGGCGTACGCTCAAGTAGAACTGCTGTATCAATTGCGTAGCACCTTTCTCATCTCATTGTCTCATGTAAGGCTGACTGTGTTTTGGCAGAGCTCCTGCCAACGTGGTTTCAACTCTCACATGTGAAGCAGCCCCACCTTACTCCTTAGATCCAGACTCAAAAACATGTCTCCCTGGAGACCTGAGGCAGTGTTGCTAGACTGGTGCGGATGCTCTCTACCTCCTCCGTTGGAGAGTAGTGCCCTCATTTTAATATCTACAATGTTTACTCCTGAATTGACACATTTCTGCTTAATGCCACATTTTCCCCCCACTCCTGTAACGCAAAGCACTATAACAATGTAATCTCAGATCACAGCCCACACTTGTGTTCTCTCTTGACCACTGGATGCATTGGACAATGCCGTAATAATGTGCGACAAGTTAGTTTTTATCAAGGTTACATTTTTAAAATTTGTATGGCTGGCACTGATCTCACGAAACTATTTCTCACCAACCAAACTCGTGATTGTGGTCTTGCCTTGTCTCACTTTCACCCAAACAGTAGAGGGGAGGGGGGCGGGCATGTCGAGAAGCCTGCTGTTGGGAGGGGGGAAGTGACTGTGGGGAGGGGGTAGGTGAATGTGGGGAGGGGGTAAGTGAATGTGGGGAGGGGGTA
>JACXGI010019116.1:0-12344 GCA_016801175.1 Esox masquinongy
GGAGACAGACAGACAACACCACCCTGCCTCTAACAGAGAGACAGACAAAAAACACCACCCTGCCTCTAATAGGGACAGAGAAATACAACACCACCCTGTCTTTAGCAGGAAGATATAGACAACACCAACCAAACTTCGACTCACTAGCCTCCTGGATGGCACAGAGGTAAAGTTACTGCCTTCCAGTTAGCTGTTTCATTACGAGACCAGTACTGGAATCCTGATCCAGACACTGGGTCCCGTGGGGACATCCCCCAACAGGCCCCGCGGAGACAATCCCCCACCGGGCCCCACGAAGACAATCCCCCATCAGGCCCCACGAAGACAATCCCCCATCGGGCCCCACGGAGACATCGCCCACTGGGTTTGGTAATTGGATGTGGTTGCCTTGCATCATCACGCTCTAGCGACTCCTTGGGGCAGTTTGGGTGCCTGGCATTGGATCAGCTTCAGGAGACGCACGACAATGACTGGCTGTGATATAGGCAGGGCCTTAATCACCAGTTGGCTTCCGTGACATTAAGTGAATTGTGTAAAACTAAAAAAAGAAACTACACTCTACAAGTCATATTCTACATTCTTTACAGACGAGCTACCAGATTTCTTTAAAGCACAAACACCAATTTTAAAAAATATAGGTACAGTGTCAATTTAAAATACATTTTTGCCCTCTTTGTCCTGCTGTCCACATTTTCAGAAGCTTGCCCATAACTTACACGTTTTATGCGTACGGAACATGAATACATGTTAGGATGTGATTAAGAAAGAAGAGCCTTTTATTTAATCATTATACCGTATGTCTCTAGATTCCCATTGAAATGGAAATTATTTTCCACATTCTGTCCACACAGAACCTTATTAACGAAGCCAGGTTGACATTTCAAATCCATACGGTTCTTAAAGCTGCTGCACCCTGAATAAAATACATTCTTTACAAACGGCTCAGGGTTTCGATACACTCTGAAACCTTAAGCTAAGGTCCTTAAAGGGTTTTAAAAGAACTGACTAGAAACCATTTGTGAGATGTGGGATGTGGAAATGTTGATGCTGAATATGTCAGAGCAATGCTTTGTACAGACAGGACCTCCTGGCCCCATGGTCTCTATATGTGACAATCTTCACGGTAAAAACAGGTCATAGCAGCTATGTTACTAAGCAGGGGAATTGTTTTCACTTTTTTTTCACTCTCTCACTCTCTCGCTCTCTCCCTCTCTGTACTCACTCACTCTCTCTGTCTGTCTGTCTGTGTGTGTAACAGTGCGAACGCACATGTTTGTAAGTGTGTGTGTGTGTGTGTGTGTCTGTATCAGTGTGTGTCTGTATCAGTGTGTGTGTGTCTGTGTGTGTGTGTCTGTGTGTGTGTGTCTGTGTGTGTGTGTCTGTGTGTGTGTCTGTCTGTCTGTGTGTGTGTGCTCAAGGTGGTGAGTGTGAAAGAACACTGCCCAGGCCCACAGACACGACACAGCACTTAACATCCACCAAGACAAACTACCAACCATTCATAGCCTCGCTCCCTCTACTCCTCCCTCCAGCTCCTCCCGTCTCGTCCCTCACTGCATTGGCTGCTTCCTCCAGTATTCCCTCCATCCAGTCCTCCCATTTCACTTCTCTCCTCATCCATTTCCCCTCTCCCTACCCCCTCTCTCTCCCCCATCCTTCTTTACACCTGACAGACAGAGACAGGATCCAGCAGTAAATCTGTGAACACAGTCACCTTCTCACCTTCGCACCAAGAAAACAGAGAGATACGGTAGAGAGGAAAATAAAGCACTAGAGACAGAGAGAAATCAGAGAAGAGAGATAAAAAGAAACATGAGATGAGAGAAGAGAGTAAAGGATGTATGGTAAAGAGGTATAGAAAGATAGGGAGAGGTGCAGAGGGGGGATAGAGATAGTTAAAGGCTGAGAGAAATGGACAGAGGAAGACAGAGGCAAAGAGAGAGAGAGAGAAACCAAGATATGAGAGAGGATGAGCCCGGTAATAAATGATCTCTTGGGGCCTGGAGGAACCAGGAGGATCCTGGAGCAGGGGGGAGGGGATGATTCTAGCCCAGACACGGTGAGTGGTGTTGGGCATAGCTCTGCAGCCTGACAGCCTCTCTGGACGTATGGGTGATGACGAAAGAAAGAGAGGCGTGTGGTAGCGTATCCTGTGGTTACTAGGCAGTCCTCTGGGTATACAGAAGAGAGAGCAGCAGAGGCTCGTCCCCTCTGGGTATACAGAAGAGAGAGCAGCAGAGGCTCGTCCCCTCTGGGTATACAGAAGAGAGAGCAGCAGAGGCTCGTCCCCTCTGGGTATACAGAAGAGAGAGCAGCAGAGGCTCGTCCCCTCTGGGTATACAGAAGAGAGAGCAGCAGAGACTCGTCCCCTCTGGGTATACAGAAGAGAGAGCAGCAGAGGCTCGTCCCTTCTGGAGTATAAAAGAACAATGTGTTCTAAGACTCTCCAACGCCACTATCTTCTCTCTGTTCTTTTCTCTCCATCCTCATCTACCTGGGGACCCACAGGAATCACCTTGAGTAGGTCCCAGTACCATATCTGTGTGTGTGTGTGTGTGTGTGTGTGTGACTGTGTGTGACTGTGACTGTAACTGTATGTGTGTGTGAGCACATGAAAGTGTTGTGAAGTCCCCATGCAGTGCTCAGATGGGGCTGATTAAAAACCAAAAGCTTTGGTATTCATCTGCGTTTGGGATTCTCAGACACACACACACACACACACACACACACACACACACACACAAACACATACACAAAACGGCCCCTCATGCCTTGTGTTCTAAATTTACACTCAGCAGTAGTGGCAGGAGGAGGGGAGGGGGAAGGTCTCACCAGCAACCCTCAGACCAAATTAACGGCCCATCATAAATTAGGAAAACCAGCAAGTAAAATATTTGAAGTCCTTTTTTAATTGTACATTTGATTTGTGGGCTACAGTAAAGTATTTAAAGTGTGTGTGTGTGTGTGTGTGTGATGTCATCCTAGTGGCAATGATTAACAGAGTCTGAAGGAATTACTCACGCATTAGAAACGCCCCTGTGGTTGTCGTGGTGACTGATTGACTGGTAATGGCCGTCCTGAAGAACTACTGGGTCAAATGAATCATGACCCATCCTAACAGTTCAATCTTTATGGTGGAGGTCTTCGGCAGCGCTTCTTAAACGGATTCAGCCGGGGACCGACATGAGAAACGGTCCTGCTCTAACTCCCAACAGTTTCCAAATGAAGTAGAAACTGTGCGTGGTCATGGGCATAACCAGCTAACTCACCACGGATCTCTCACATGTCCCAGACCCAGTTTGGATCAGAACCCATGTCCTCATCATGTATTCCCACTCTTAAGAGCTGCTATAGTCTGTGTATACTCTTTATAGTTGCCAGACGCATGTTTAGCAGAACTATGGACAGAACCAAGATTCTTCACCAAATGAATGGGTGTCCTGAAACAGACTCTATAGAGTAATCAAGTTAGGAATGTGTGTGCGCGCGTGTGTGTACACGAGTGTGTCTGCGTGTTAAATCAGAAGGAGGTTCAGATTGGGTATTGACTAGTTGTTAGAGGCCTCTATCCGTCATAGTGACAAACAGTGAGGAGCAGAGACACACACACACACACACACACACACACACACACACACACAAACACACACACTGCAGAGAAGTGGGTGAATAGTTGTTAGTGCTGTAGAAGGTGACGTAGGGTTATGTTTATCACAAGGACAGACAGAAGTGTTCTGGACACACACACACACACACGCACACACACACGCACGCGCACGCACGCACGCGCACGCACACGCACGCACGCACACTCTCTCTGTTTGTCTGTAAAGTCCTGAGGTTGCTGTGTGTGTGTGTGTGTGTGTGTGTGTGTGTGTGTGTGTGTGTGTGTGTGTGTGTGTCTAATGATAATAGATGAGCCATCAGTGTTGAGGAGAGAAGCACTAAGTCATCTCTCCATTGACAGCCTAGGATGACTACCAACACCAAGGTCACCTATATCACTAGACTAGTGGATATCAGAATAATAACTCTGTTTAATATAATAAGAAACTAGTAACACACACATCACACTGACATTAAAAAGGAAAGACCAGTAAACCCAGAAAGATCAGTATCCCTATAAGTCAGATCTCAAACAGGAGAGATCAGAATCACTATCAGTCTGATCTGAAACAGGAGAGATCAGTATCACTAACAGTCTGATCTGAAACAGGAGAGATCAGTATCACTAACAGTCTGATCTGAAACAGGAGAGATCAATATCACTAACAGTCTGATCTCAAACAGGAGAGATCAGTATTACTAACAGTCTGATCTGAAACAGGAGATCAGTATCACTATCAGTCTGATCTGAAACAGGAGAGATCAATATCACTAACAGTCTGATCTGAAACAGGAGAGATCAGTATTACTAACAGTCTGATCTGAAACAGGAGATCAGTATCACTATCAGTCTGATCTGAAACAGGAGAGAACAGAGTCACAATCCTACAGATCTGAAACAGAAGAAACCAGTATCTTCACCATTACTTCAACAGCCAAACTACACTTCAGCATTATGTTATTTGGACATCTTTCCTACTAGTCACCCCCCCCCCCAGCCGTGGGAAACAAGCCCATCCTCCTCTTCTCTACACAGAGAGAGAAAATTAGAACAGAGAGAGAGAAAGACATTACAGACACAGGCTGAAAGAAGCATAGAGAAAGAAATTGAGATAATTAGAACAAAGAATGAAAAGAGCAGGATGAGAGAAATAGAGAGAAAAGAATGAGAGAAAGAGGTAAGAGAGAAATGAAAGTGAGAATAAGAGAGTGAGAAAAAGGAGGACAAGTTTAGAGGAGTTGTGGAGCGTCTAATTTACACTGAATTCTAATGCAAGGCAAATAGACTGCAACAAATACAGGTGCCAAGGGAAGGGAGGAGAGAGGGAGAGATGGGAGGGGAGGAGAGAGATAGGAGGGGGTGGAGAGGGAGACATGGAGGGGAGAGATGGGAGAAAGGTAAAGGGGAGCCGGGGAGTAAAAGAGTGTGTAAGTGGGAGTGAGAAAAAAGTGGTAGAAAGAGAAAGAGCAAGATGGATGCTTTTGCTCATCTACCCATGCAGAAAAGCATTTCATTTAGGGATCTATCAGATTTAGGAGTGTGTGTGTGTGTGTCTAGAGGTGTTTTGGGTTCACATCCTAACTAACTTCAAGCTCGTTATCGTAGTCTCTCAGGGGAGACGAGCATCACTAGGACTGTCCCTGTTTAACAATGAGTGTGCGCGCGCGCGCAAGTGAAATCCAGCAAAATCCACTGAACCTGTCACATCGTGTGAATGCTGTTGGCATTGTTTTAGTATCTGTCATGTTTTAATAGTATGACAAGCGCGTGTGCGCGCGTGTGTGTGTGAGCGCGTCAGCCTTATTTCCAGTGTCTGTCATGTTATTACAGTTTCTCAATTGCCTACAAGCATTTCTTAGAACAATGTTGCCAATTTTCAAAAGTTTTCTAAAGACACAGAACTCCGGCCTCTTGCAGAACATTGAAAGTATTTTCAAAAGGTAATTGCCTACATCTCAATCACATTCATTAGACGACTATAGGAACTCAGTGAGCACGTTATAACAGCTCCCAGTTGCATTGTAAAAGGTCAATAAAATACTGTATATTAACGGCACATTAATTTCATAGTTATGTTAATGGATCATCATTACAAGTCATCAGGATTCAAAGAAACAAAATTGAATGTAACAAAATTAGCACAAACACATTTCTCTCGAGTCCAAGCAGACAAAATCAAAAGTCAGTCTGTCTTTTAAAAGTCCCACAAGATAAATCAATTGTTTTTGAAGTCACTAAATCACGATGATCAAAACTGGACCTACTACTATCAAAACATGCAGTGTTATGGAAAACAATCCCACTTTTATTCAAACAAGCTCACAAACAACAAATCAAATCTAATTCCTGATCACAAAGAAACAGGAATACAAGGAGGATTGTGTTGCATTCAAAACAAAAGCTGGCCTGCTCATAGGTTTGTAGACATTCCATCTGCAAGCAGAAACGCAATCCCCAGTAGAAGGAATGAGGAAAGGCAAATACAATGAAGAGGCACCACACGCTGTGTGAATATATAAGCCTTCGACACACCACAGTAAAGCTCTGTGATGGAAGTTCACACTGTTTTAGACGACGACTTGGGAAAATCCCGAAGTTGAGTTTAGGAAACCTTCCCGCGAGTCATGGTTGCTTGGGAAACCGGGTACCTGGACATACTGAAACATGAGTTCTGATTGGTCGGTCATGACACAGTTGGTTAGTTGTCAATGTTATGACAAGCAAGTATGTTAACTAGAATATTAATGTGGAAGTCGGGATTATGATGGTACATTGTTGCTACGTAACATGAGGCCATACAGAAGCGAGTTGGTTGGCTTTCCAGTTATGGGACCAATACTAATGTTTTTTCTCACAGTATGTCCAAATCCACTCAAAGAATTTACATTTAATGTTTTGTGGTATAATTTTGGTCAACTATGTCTCCTGTGTCTCCTGTCTCCCCATCCCGTATCTCTTTCCTGTCTCCCTCCTCTGTCTCATGCACCTCCCCTCCCTCCCCTGTCTCATGCACCTCCCCTCCCTCTCCCGTCTCATCTCCCTCCCCTGACTTCCTCCCTGTATGTCTTTCCTGCCCCCCACCCGTTTCTCATGTCCCTCTCGCATCTCCCTTCCTCATCTTCCTCCCTGTCTCCTCCTGCCTCTCCCTTCTATCTCCTCATCCCTTCTGTCTCACTCTCCTGTCTTCTCCTGTCTCCCCTCCTGTCTCTCCCTCCTGTCTCCCTCCAGTGTCTAAGCTAGAATAATAGACAGCAGATTGACACAGTAGTGTATAAACACTGCTCTAGTGACGGCATGTCACAAACACACACTTTTAAATAAACATACCCACTGAGATCTGAACACACACAACTCACACTAGTGAAACGATAAGACATGAAATATAAATAAATATATTAATAAATACGTAAGCCAGAAAACTGCATACACAGGTGTTCCTCTCCCCTCTGCTTTGAGTTGGCATAATCTACTCTCTCTCTCTCTCTCTCTCTCTCTTTCTCTCTCTCTCTCTCTCTCTCTCTCTGGCTCTCTCTTTCCCTTTTTCTCTCGCTTTCCTTCTCTTTTTCTCTCTCAATCTTGCCATCTTTCTCTCTCTCATGCACATATGCCCCCATCGTTACATTTAACTTTAACCCTCCCATCCCTTTCTCTCTCTCTTTCCTTGTCTCTCTCCCGCTTCTTTCCCTCTCTCCCCCTGTCACACTGCCCTTTCACTCTCACCTCACTCTATTTCTCCAGTCACTCCATTGCTCTCTTCACTTCCTCCTCTCTCACCCTTTCCCTCTCCATCACGTCAGACTAAATAAGCAGTGCTGTCTCCAATAAACTGGTTCTAGGTAACATCTTACACCAGTAGTAAGGAACACATAAACAAGGCATTTATAATGTCCAAAACACTTTAAAAACCCGTCTCTATTGTTAGTGTTCAGCTCAGCTGGTCGAGCATGGCAGCTGACACACCTGGGTTGTGTGTTCAATTCGCACAGGGGCCCTGTACACGCTCTACGCAGTCACTTTAGTATGTCAGCTAAATGACTGAATCCGCGTAAACATGGTCCGATTAGCTTGTGGAAAACCCATATATGTCACAGTGTTCCGTATGAAATGCTGTTAATTAGCACCGGCTCAGAAAACTACCTCTAACTATCTTCTAAATGGATGAAAACACAGTATCCACCAGTTCGTCTGACTCGGGTGAAGTAGGTCAAGGGCTTGTTTCCCAAAACCCCAACCTAATCCTTTAAGGTACATGGCCCCACTTACAAGAATGCAGAGAGTGGCTATCTGAAAAGTAACCCTTGTCCCTGGTCAACTTTTTTGCACCATGTGACAGGAACAGGTATGCCATTTGCGACACACCGGATCTCAGAAAGAGACAAAAGATCAAACACACACCTAAACAGATGAACACACACACACACACACACACACACACACACACACACACACACACACACACCAATTCAAAAGAACAGTAAAGATAACAATTACTTTAATGTTTATGGTCTGAAAGGATGATCACATGCATCCCAAATGACCCCCTATTCTTTACTGCAGGCGCCTTGGTAACCACAGTCTACTGACAACAGCAGTGTGTAATTGGGGACATACAAACCTGCCTTGGAAAGTGTTTAAGTGGTCGAACGATAACGGAACTTTAATAAGATAACATCGATAACAAGATACGACAGCTGAAAAATTAAGACAGGTTTTAAAGTGTTTTAAATGAGTCATGGGTAAGGCCATAATGTCATACATAATACCATACATTTAGCACACTATTCCTCAGCAACACTGTTACATATACAAATTTTAGAGATTTTAACAGTCCTTTCTCCAATGGACCATTCCTTTGATAACATTTAAAGAAAAAAAAAATCATGGTATTTTTTGGTCTGTATTGTGTGAGGCATTTCTTTGGTTGATTGGGCATGGCAATAGCAACACCAGGGATGTGGTTTAGAGTGGGCCAGTATGAAAAAAGTAGGTATGCACTCAACTGCTGTGACTCCCTCTGGATAACACTGATAAATTACTAAAGTGCAATGTTAAATATAAAATGTAGCAGTTAAATACTAACCATGTGTACTTTTCACTAATTGTTCTAATTGATATTGCATTGTATTTTATTCTATTCTGGCGGGTCAGATTTAATGGTTTCTTTAAAAATACAGATGCAGAGAAATGGCCCGGGTCCCTAAAGGCTTCTCCATCTTCACACTTCCCTCACGCAAACCCTATTTCTCATTCAGACACACAAGCCGTCTCTCCTCTCTCTCCTTCCATCCCTTATTTCAAACGTATCGTTTAAATGAAATGCAAAATTATACCGGTGGCCAATATCACATGAGCGCGCTGCACGCACACACGCGCGAGCACGCAAGCAGGCAGGCTCACACACACACACACACACACACACACACACACACACGCATTCACCACCTTCTTAAACTGGTTGAGCGTGGGAAGAAAACAGGCATACTTTCTTTAGGTATAAAAACTTTTCCCTGCAACGTTAGTGTACAGAGAATCCTCTCTGAAGGGCTTATGGGCCAAAACAAAACAGTAAAGTAACCCCTTGTCATGTTGGCAAATACCTAGGCTACTGTACTGTACATCCAATGATATTCATGCGAGCCCTTATGTTATCTTGGAATCGCGCTCGTGAATGTAATCTACATTAAAAAACATTTGTTTTCCTGTTGACAGTTGACACAAAACACAGACAACATATTTCGCTAACTCACCGAAATATCAGGATATGTGTTCAATGTATGGAGAATTCCAAAGAGTTTATTTTATCTTTCTTCGCCCAAGTTAAATACAGCGAGGTGCTACCTCCCTCTCCTTCCGACAGACTAAGGTCCCGAATGAACTGAAAGAGAGGAAAGACTGGGTTTACGTCAGACTCGCAGATGTAGTCCCAGCTATCGAGGTCATCTCTCAAAAGTGAATGAATAAAACAAGAGAAAACACATGCGAAAATATGTTGGTGCCTACCGATTTCAAGTCCGGGCTGGCAGGAGCAAGACGACCGTTAAAAAACGAGAACGGCCGCAGAAAAGATAGCGGCGTTCGTTTCCCTCTCAGTCTCGAGACTCCGCGCGAGATAGCGCCTGTCAAAATTGACTTCAAACTGATGCTGACTATGCGTGCGGATAAACTGCTCCGTGATAAACTGTTCCGCGAGAGAGGAGTGAGGAGAGCGAGGGAGAGAGAGGCATAGCCAAGTAAAGATGCTGAATGCTGACCAGTATTTTTTGTCTGGCCACCGGCAGGTGTTTCAATTGTGTCACGTGAGGTCTTTCAGCAGGTGTATAGCAATTATATTACTTATCCTTTACTGTATTCTTTATTTATTCATCTATGTATTTAATTTGTGCGCTCATTCCATGCTATCTGAAAAGACGTGTGACCACACGGTGGACGACATTCAAAATGTCTATATGCAACATATACATTGGTCACGTTGTACGACGGTCATTATACCTATTTAGATTAAACGAATTTAGCAGATGCTTATAGATGAATGCTGATGTCAAGGAGTTGGTATCACATTTTAGATAATAAAAACATCCCTATTCAAACACACGTTATTTATTTACAAATCCAACAAACGTCCCACCATAAGTACATTTACATGTGACTTCTGGTGAAAATCGCTTTTCAAATACAGACAAACTGAATATGCTGTATGGTTAGCTATACATGGATAAGAAACTGGCATGGGCACTGATATTCAGAAGACTATGTGCATCCCTAATGACACCCCCTTATTCCCTATGGGACCTGGTGCAAATACTTAACCATACAAGGAATAGGGTTACATTTGGGACTCAGACACACCAGGAATGAGAACAGGTCAGAGCAGTAGCATAGGAAAAGGGGTTGTACAGAAAAGGGAAGCACAGGAAAGACGAGATGGTGACAGGAGAGGAAATAGCAGATGAGATGGTGACAGGAGAGGAAATAGCAGATGAGATGGTGACAGAAGAGGAGAAGAGGGAAAATGAGTAGGGCGGAGCGGAGGAGGAGAAGAGGAGGTGGAGATGACAGGAGAGGGTCAGAACGAAGAGGAGGAGATGAGGGGAAGGGAGAGGAGACAAGGAGAGCTTTTTCTTCAGTCCTCCAAAACAGTGAGAATGAAGTGGAGACTAGACAATGAAGCAAGGGCTGAATCTTTTCTTCCTCCTTTGTGGTGATGTTCTCTCCTTCCTGAGTCATCAATCCATCTGTCCACCTACTGTAGCACTCCATGGTTACTGTTGCTCAGGGCCGGCCTGCTGTATGGGGCCCCTCCCGGGAGGGACCCCGCCAAAAGAAAAATCTTAGTTGTGGCCCCCACCCAAACATCCTAGTTGGGGTCTTAAATTACTTTTGAAAGTATATAGTAGACGTTTTTTTCCCAGCCACCAAGCAAGGGGACAAACATGTTTGGAAGTGCAGTAGAGATGGGCACGGTTAGTTGAATTTGTTTGGTAGTGCAGTAGAGATGGACATGGTTAGTTGAATATGTTTGGTAATGCAGTAGAGATGGATACGGTTAGTTGAATATTCAAATAACCAAAATTAAGTTATTATTCAAGTACTTGTATGTGTATTAATTTTTGACCCCCAAATACATTTATGTATTTTTTTGGTTGGAATAAATAGACCTGAACATAATTTTTCTAACTACTACTCAAATTACAATTTAGATTTTTTTTTTTTACATACGATTATATAGGCCTACCATGACATTCAAAAAAAGTTCTACAATGTTTCGAAGTCTTTTTTATGGCATGTGCTCTTTCACGTGTTGTATACTTTCATCAATCAATGACGCAATATACCGTATACCGCATAGCCTGTTAGCAAGTGGATGAAAGTTAACTAATTCAAGAGAAGAAGGTATATATTTGCGGAATTAACGTTAGCTACGGAAAAAATATTTGGCCTCAAAGCGTTGCGTAAAGTTAGACTATTGAATCTAAAGGCGTTTGAGAGTGCAGAAAACGGTGAATTAAGCAATGTGTATATAACTGGCTAGCTTAGCCAACTAGCTTCTCTAGACTCTTCCATCCAATAAACTCAATGTTATGTGTCGATAAATATTGTCTTCTAGTTCTGTAGCCGAGTTTTGCGTGTCTGCCACAGTCCCTCCTCCACATACACGCTCTCTGTTCTCACACAAATGGCCACTGAGCCGTTGCCAGATGAGAACGACACTCGCTCCTTGTGGTATCGGTAGTTGATAAAAACATGTATTTCGGTTAACCGAATACTATTCGAACAATAACACATAATATTTGGATAATAAAATCACGTCCAATGCACATCCCTATAGCCCAGTGGATGACCCCCCAACCAAATCTTGCCCAGGACCCCTAAAGGGCTGTTGTTTTTGGTGTGTGTGTGCGTGTGTGTGCGTGTGTGTGTGTGTGTGTGTGTGTGTGCGTGTCCCAGGCTTGACTCATCAACCTACCACACTTCAGGAGTGTGCCCCCCCTCTCTCTTTCTCGACTTCCCACCTTCCATTTTCCTCTCTAGCTCTATTCTCGCTCCTCTGTTTTCTTCCCCCCTCTCACTCTCACTCTCACTCTATCCGTATTTCTCTCCTTCCTCTCGGTTTGGTCCCATACATCTGCAGCATCCGCTCTTCACTATTTACGGAATATGTGGGAAGAGGGCTGAGTGTGTCTGTATGTGTGTGTGTGTGTGTGTGTGTGTGTGTGTGTGTGTGTGTGTGTGTGTGTGT
>JACXGI010019117.1:0-12470 GCA_016801175.1 Esox masquinongy
CTAATATTCTAAACAATTCCTGTCTGAAAAAGATATAACCCCATTGCATATCATTGTTCTGAGAAAGATGCATTGATTAGTGGATAACTAAATCACATTGTATATGGATCGGCTAATATCGTAGATATACTCTATTTTAACCAACCAAAACCGGAGAAAATTCCCCTAAAAAACAGTTTTATTTAGATGAACAACACTTGATGCAAGGTTTGAGTTAGAGATGGAAAAAAAATGTGTGAACGGGTGAAAAGGTCAGTTGTTACACGTCACCTTCCAAAGGAACATGCGACACTGTTCCGACAGATTCTGAGGTCTAAAGATGACAGATACTTAGGTCAAAATACAATGTCCCGCTCAGTGTGTACTGGAGTGGAATGAGCATTGATGTAGGACGTCTGGTTCTGTAGGTCATTCAGGCTCCATGAACAGAATCTGTAAAAAAGACTGTTGCTGGGATTCAACTAAGAACATCTAACGCTGGCACCAAAACAATTCTACTGTCACCAGTAACAGCAATTGTTCGATGAAGAACGCCATGGTAGTTACAGTGTTGCCCATACACCAAACCCATGGTGCCTTGCTTACTTATACCAGTCATCAAACTGTACCTGAACAAAGAAGGCTCCCTCTAGTGCCTGGGGGAGGTCATCATGGCTGGTCAGTAGGGCTAGCTGTTCTGAGGCACTCAGAACCCCCCTCAGCATGTGGGCTTCCTGCAGCTCCTCGAGTTGTTTCCTGGCCCACCACACACGGAAAAGATGTTATGCAGCCACACAGACAACTAAGGGCTTTCAGTGACCCATTATAATACAGAAACTCATTGACATGTGGAATATGTTAAGAGCTGCATGAGTCAAAAACAAATACATTGCGTGTAATACAGACGTAAAAATATGAAGGATGAGAAGTACAACATTATGATTGAGGTGAACATGACTGGCTCCGCCAGATTTGAAAAATTGGCTTTATTTAATAAATACAATGACAGACAGTTGTGAAGAAAATCAAACCAATTCAATACCAGAAAACAGTGGAGCTATAAACTGAGTGATGCCAGTTTGGCTTTCTGGTTAACAATGAAAACAAAGTCATCAAAGCATTTGACAATGCAAAAAGAGGTCTGTTTTTCCAACTGTAAAGTTACATAAACGGAGGAGATTTGCATTCAAAGAATATCTTTCCAGTAGCTCTATGATGAGACCTGTGTTATGACAGATGGAATGTGTGGATATTTTAGGAATGTGAAAGCTTGTTTAACAAGTAACAAGCAAGATAGAGTATACATGCTTAAAAATGCAAATGTTTTGTAATTTGTTAATCATGAATGATTTGCGGGCCAGAAAAGGGCAATAATTAAAACATTTATACAGTATGTCCAATATAATGTCTAAATAATTGAAATTCAGATGTATAAGAACGGGCTGGTGAGTTATGTTTTATCTCCCGTCAAAACTATTTTATTGCCTACCGTGGGTCGGATGGATTTGCCTCACGGGCCGCATTCGGTGGCCAGGTTCCTAACTTATTACTGACCTTAATTTTCAGCCCGGTACCAGGTAGGAGCAATTACTGCCGACAGCTGGGCCTCCATCAAATGAGTTTGACACCTGTGCTAAAGACGAGCCCTTCCTACTGAAGTAAATATGTATTCACTATATATAAATAAATGTGCATAAGAGTCATGTGAAATCAGGTCCCTGAGTTAGACAAACACCTTGCAAGCTCTTCAATGACTACAGAGGTAATCCTGCTATTCAACACATTTTGCCATAAAAATGCTTGCAGCTAGTTTAAGACTGACACTATTACCACTTATCTATTTTACTGCTTGTTTACATTTCTTCTAATATGTTATCTTTATTCTAGTTTTTATTATATTGTATAACTTATGCCTGCAGTGTTGAGGACGTTTTTGGAAACCAAGCATTTGATTGCCAATAACGCTGTTATTTATGTGTAATAATGACAAGTAAAACTTGAACTTGAGAGAAAAGGTTCAAGTTTGATTGCAAGTATTCTGCCATTCAACACATTTTGCCAGGGCTTATGTCATGAGCGTATGCTACCTGAGTAGAGCTGTTTGGGCCCAGAACTAAGTTTTAGTTCTGGAGCCTGTCCACCTGCAGGAAGTAATTACTGTCTTGATAGGTCAAGCTCAGGCCATGAGCCCTCTATATCTGTCAGTTATAAGCCCCTGACTACTGCTGGTGTACAGAGTGAGATAGGCAAGTACCGAGGCCTGTTGATGCTAGATGTAGCAGCTGTAAAATAGTGATCTGCAGTTTGCGAAATGTTTTGTTCCTTTTCAACAACTGTTTTACAGAGATTCATGATAATGTTAATTAACAAAAAGAAAATGTGCGTTATTTTGACTTTAGAGTCATAAGAGTCAAACGTTTCATTCCTGAAGTAAACAATGAGACACACACTGTTTAGAGTCACAAGGATTCACTGAAAATGTTGTGTCTGAGTGAAAAGAGGACTGAGGGGTATTTTACATTATGCATGTTAAGTATGATACATTTTGTCAATGTTTCACCTCGTTTTCTAGGACTGACCTGACATCCTGGATGGCCGTGGCAGCCTGGCCAGGTTTGTTGTCATAGACTTTCACTCTGTAGCCTCCACTCATAAACACCATGGCCCAGGAGCGCCCAATCAGCCCACTGAAACACACACGCAAACACAGAGTTATCAGTCAGTCAATCTTTACTGCTCCCACCGGGAAAGTTGGTTTGCCTCAGAATGGCTACATTCTTTTTAGAGAGAAATAAAATCTCTAATCACTAAGTGGTCCCGTGTAGCCTAGTTGGTAGCGCATGGCTCTTGCAACAGCACAATTCTGGGTTTAATTGTTGCTGGGGCCACCCATACAGCAATGTAAGGAGCTTTAGATGAATGCCTTTGTTAAGTGATAATTGATAGGCTACTTATTTTGTGGGTCAGCCCAAAGGAAATGACCAACAAGTTAAGCCTTATGTGTGTGTCTGTGTTGTTTGTTTGTGTAGGTAGGTACATGTGACGTAGGTACATGGTATATTATTTTTTCACTAGGAAAAGTACCCAAAAACTTATTTAATTTAATCATTTACTGTACTGAAGTTAAAATGTACAAATTGTTTCTAATCGTGAAAAGGGGTGGTGTCAACAATGACAGCAGATCTTTTTTTGCCCTCAAAGTAATTCAGGATTGTCCACAGATGGAGACAAGGGGAGACCAGAATAACAGGAAGCAAAGACAAAAATGTACCATTCTTCTAAGAACCGCAAGCAAAAGCACCTACTTATATTACGACCATGTATTGGGGGTGTGGGGAGGGGGGGGGGTGCTGAACGATTGCATTATCAGATTCTACTTTTTTCTGGAAAAAAATACATTTTCATTCAGATGATATAATACAACACGACATCATATGATGTTCATAAAGGATACGCATATATGAACCAGCTATAGTTAGATCTCGTCACGGTCCCCACGGTTGAATCAGCATTTTTGTCTTTCTAGCGAAACTGTCACGGGATCTTTGCCTGGCTACCCAAAGTCAGCAGAAGACTTTAGTTTGAGTGGTCAGGCAAATTGAACCTATAGGGATTCTTTCTTATTAATAGGACGGGGAAGGAGACTCGGGTACAAGTTCATATAAAATAAATACAAATAGTGGCTATTCTCGTTATGAAACACAGCGTGAAATAACCAAACCAATGTGTTAACTTATAAGTTTAACTAGTTGATGGTCAGCTGACTACTCTAGCTCGAAGTTCACGCGCAACGTGCTGTCATTACATCCAGCCATCAAGCCTAGCTAACGTAACAGAACATATCGTGGCCTGATTCAGCATCCCGGCCAGAGGTGTTACAATATAAAGAGCTTTAAAATTATTTGTGAGACAAGCAAGGAAAATGTGCATAATGTTTCTGCTCACCTTCCAATGACGGTTATAATCTTCCCTTCAGAGGAACTCATTTTACACAGGTTTGCTCAGTGGTCTTCTTCTGCCTTATTTAGATTTGTATTGACCATTGACAAAGTGCATGCACCGCCATCTACTGGGGGTGGATACCGGTGTATGCACACCGGTGCGCACACCGGAACGTAACATTCTATGAAAACAAGACAAATACACAAATAGCAGGCAGCACGTCTTCATTTGTATTTAACGGACAATGGATCCGTGCAAATCTTAGATTCCCTCTAAAAACAAATAACTATGAAGTAAAAGTAAACATTGTCAGCTTTTATTTTAAGATATTATCAATCACATTTATTTATAAAGCCCCTTTACATAAATAGTTGTCAAAAACTCCCTAGTTGGGTCAGAACCTGGAAAGAAAACTAGAGAGGAGTGGGAATCGACAGTCCTATTCTGGCAGTTCCAAGTGAAGATTATTACAGTAGAGTCCATGTCATTTTAAGCCCACCATCTGCATGTGTAACATAGTAACAGTAAACATCCATCTACTATTTTGTTTGTCCGGCCTTTTCTCTTACCGTCCTAATTTTGCATTGAATTATGTTCATTTTGATCTCAACATCCATTTTATTTTCTTTAGAAGTTCTTATGTTTTCAACTAGTCTTTTATGTTTACTTTGAATTGAAATATACAGAAGGTGCGGGATATTCAACACTTACATTAAATGAAAATGGATACCTGGTCAACAAAAACGCAATAACGCTCCAGATGAGGCGTTAGTGTATCGAGGCATTACTGTATCCTAGCAACGGTATCGCGTGGATGGAACTCTGGTATGATTGATCTACATTTTAACCAATCGAGGCTTTGTAACCAAGTTAATACTACCCATTTCGCTTTGCATTGTGGGATCAGAAAACTCAATAACATTTCCAGCTTCTAGTTGATCGTCTTGCAATTGTTCTTTTTTTATATATATTAACATTTGTAATCGATGTCTTCTTACTCTTTTCAATATAGCTAGCTAGCTTCAGTGTTTTTTCTAGTTATAGAAAACAACATATTAGAAACCTATTCAGTTAAGCGACCTGCTTGGCAAGTACCTTTTTAGCTCTTATATGCAACGCCAATTCATCTTAAGAACTTCCTAGCAAGTAACGTTGCTAGCTCCGCTAATTTGCCTTTTGAGTCAATGCCCTTCGTTTTCTTGCAGTTATTGTCTGTCTATAATCATGTATGAATGTAACGATGCATAAATCTGTTTCTGTTGTTTTTATTTTCCTTCTCATGTGCCTTAAAGCTTAGCAAACATGGAACATGTGCATCTTGTTGCTGAAGAAGATGACCTGTACTCGGGCTACAACGACTACAATCCAACCTTTGATGCAGAGGTAGATAAGTATAGTATTTTCTTTAGTTTTGTTCTTAATTTGAAGCTACTACTACAGTGCTTTGAAAAATATTTGGCCACCTGTCGGAGGGAGTGTGAGAGAAAAAAAATGAAACCAATGTTAGGTGCTTGTTTTATTTGTTTGGTGTGCTGGGTAATTAAACATGCAGTCTTCAGATGTGAAAAATTAGGGTTTATAGCAGAGTAGCATGGAGGAAACCGCTGCATATTAAAAAGAATGCTTGTCTAGAGTTTTTCCAAAAGCAACAGGATGAGTCTCAAGAGAACAATTTTGTATTGAAAGATGAGTCAAAAGTGCAACCTTTGGGCCCCGTTATGTCTGGCGAAAACGAAACACTGCATTCCACACTAAGAATCTCATACCAATGATCAAGCATTTGGTGTTGGAAACCTTCTTTAATAAAGATATAAAATAAGTATACATTTTTTGTGTTACTTGTTCACTTATGTTTTCTTTTATCTAATATTTGGTTTTGGTAGAAGATCTCACACTATTCAGTACCAAAAATATAAACAAATGCAAATAGTCTGACGGGGCAAATAGTTTTCACGACACTTTACATTTTCAGTCTTGTTTGATACTAAATTTGTGATGAAGTGTGGCTAGTAATGTTAAATTAATGTCTTGTGTTTTACAGGAGCTTGACAATGATGCTGGTTTTCAGCAAGCAGTGAGGACAAGCCATGGGAGAAGGCCACCTGTGAGTGATAGAAGTGTCACTTACTGCATATGTCAAGATATAGCATCATTACTGAAATAGATAGATACAGTTGTGCTCACAGGTTTGCATACCCTGGCAGAAATTGTTAAATTTTGGCATTGATTTTGAAAATAAAGAAACAGTATTTTGTTTATTTATCACATAGTTGTTTGGCTCCTTTTAAAATCATAGTGATAACAGAAATCACCCAAATGGCCCTGATCGAACATTTACATACCCTTGAATGTTTGGCCTTGTTACAAAGACACAAGGTGACACATAGGTGAAAATAGAAATTAAAGGTGAATTTCCCACACCTGTGGCTTTTTAAATTGCAATTAGTGTCAGTATAAATAGTCAGTGAGTTTGTTAGCTCTCACATGGATGCACTGAGCAGGCTAGATACTGAGTCATGTGGAGCAGAAAAGAACTGTCAAAAGACCTGTGTAACAAGGTAATGGAACTTTATAAAGATGGAAAAGGACATAAAAAGATATCCAAAGCCTTGCAAATGCCAGTCAGTACTGTTCAATCACTTATTAAGAAGTGGACAATTCGGGGATCTCTTGATACCATGCCAAGGTCAGGTAGACAAAGAAAGATTTCAGCCAAAACTGCCACAAGAATTGTTCGGGATACAAAGAAAAACCCACAGGCAACCTCAGGAGAAATACAGGCTGCTCTGGAAAAAGACGGTGTGGTTGTTTCAAGGTGCGCAATACGACGATAGTTGAACAAAAATGAGCTGCATGGTCGAGTTGCCAGAAAGAAGCTTTTACTGCACCAATGCCACAAAAATGCCCCGTTACAATATGCCCGACAACACCTTGACACGCCTCACAGCTTCTGGCACACTGTCATTTGGAGTGACGAGACCAATATAGGGCTTTATGGTCACAACCATGAGCAGTATGTTTGGAGAGGGGTCAACAAGGCCTATAGTGAACAGAGTACCATCCCCAATGTGAAGCATTGTGGGGGCTCACTGATGTTTTGGGTGTGTGTGAGCTCTAAAAGCACGGGGAATCTTGTGAAAATTGATGGCAAGATGAATGCAGCATGTTATCAGTAAATACTGGCAGACAATTTGCATTCTTCTGCACCAAAGCTGCGCATGGGATACTCTTGGAATTTCCAGCAAGACAATGACCCTAAGCACAAAGCCAAGTTGACCCTCCAGTGGTTACAGCAGAAAAAGCTGAAGGTTCTGGAGTGGCCATCACAGTCTCCTGACCTTAATATCATCGAGCCACTCTGGGGAGATCTCAAACGTGCGGTTCATGCAAGACAACCAAAGACTTTGCATGACCTGGAGGCGTTTTGCCAAGACGAATGGGCAGCTATACCACCTACAAGAATTCGGGGCCTCATAGACAACTATTACAAAAGACTGCACGCTGTCATTGATGCTAAATTGGGGTAATACACAGTATTAAGAACTAATGGTATGCAGACTTTTGAACAGGGGTCTGCTCATTTTTTTTCTTTGTTGCCATGTTTTGGTTTATGATTGTGCCACTCTATGACCTACAGTTGAATGTGAATCCCATAAGAAATAAAATATATGTTTGCCTGCTCACTCATGTTTTCTTTACAAATGGTACATATATTACCAATTCTCCAAGGGTATTCAAACTTTTGAGCACAACTGTAGATTCAACTTTATTGTCATTGAACAGGTACAGTACAACAAAATGCAGTTAGCATCTAACCAGAAGTGCAGATAGGGCAGAAATTTACAAGTATTAAGTTTAATGTATGTTACAGATGTGCAATTCTAAATGTGCAATGAAGGCAAGTAGAGGAGGGCAGAAAATGTAAATGTAAAAAGTATTAAGTATAACGTATGTTACAAGTGGGATGGATAGTTGTGCGATGAGGCAAATGCAAGTACAAATGTGTTTCTAACAATAAAAAATATTTATGTTCATCTTCTAAGATGACTGCCAAGTTTCCTGGCACTTCCACTGGTGGACTGACATTGGGGACCTCTTTCGGGGTAAGTCAATGGAAGATATGTTTACTTGTTGGTTGTTAATCCATGTTGAGTGGTGGGGAGGCAGTATAGTATGCTTGAGATGGAATAACCACAAGTGTTACTCTTTTTAAGTATGTTTGATATTTCACACTCAGGCTGAGACCAGGTTTGGCAGTAAGAACAGGCTTCTGAGGGTGAGAGCTTCTGTCATCATAGTATTCTTGACAGAAAGTAAGATGAATATTGTCAAGTGAAGAGAATAGAGCCTGTGCATGAAAAAGTAATATGATACATTTTATAAATGCATAATGCCAAATATTCATTGATTCCCTTGAATCAGTAATTACAATATATTCTACATCTTGACGAAATACATTACCCTGCCGCTCATTACCCGTGTTATCATTTTTCAAACAATTTTTTTTTATACATTTTTGAAAGGATGCCAATCATTTGAGGGGACTCCATACGCTTCTTAATTTCTGATTGGGAATTGTCTCCATTGTCAATTTGAGATGTTTTGTTCTGTAGTCTAGGATGCCAGTGGCCTCTTCTATGGGTCGACCCATGACTGGAGCTGTACAGGTGAGAGCCTCAGTAGTATGCTGTATTCTCTATGTAGTTTCCCTTCTGGATTATAACCCAGTACAATATGGAGAAAGATGTTGCTTAGTGACCTGGACCTCTGGTGTATCTGCTGAGATGTGGATGTCATGTTGTCTGACAGGAAGGAACAGCTAGGCCTATGACTGCAGTCAGAGCAGCTGGCTACTCTTCAGCCATAATCAGAGGTGAGTTTACAGGGGAGGAAGGAAGAGACGTCTGGGTGGTTCTCATGCACTAGCCTTGGTAAAATGTGACAATTGAACATTAGACCACTTTGTAATACGTATTTGTCATTAGTTGCCCTTTTTTCAGAGCCTTTGTTCAATGAAAACTTTGCTGGATTTGCCAGAGCCCTTTTTATTATCATGACGTTTCACCCCTGAATCACAGTTTGTGTAATTCTATCATTATTATTGATTTTTTTATTTGCTGATGCTCTAACTGACAGGAACATATCAGTTAAATTAAACATTTAAATTACTTTCTTATTAAAATTGGAATTATAATAAAAACTGTGTGGTCCAGTGCTTTGAACCGATCCTCCTGTTAATGTACTGCTGCACTTTCGATTTCAATTTCTTATCTTTCTTCGCTCTCTTTACAAAAAAGCCTGTGTGTATATACAGTACCACTCAAAAGTTTGGACAGACCTACTCATTCAGGTGTATTTGGCGTTCTCACAAGCTGGTTGAGGGAATGCCAAGAGTGTGCAAAGTTGTCATCAAGGGAAAGGGTGGCTACTTTGAAGAATCTATAGTAAGAAATGTATTTTGATCTTTTTAAGGCTGGAGAGCTCTGTCTAACACTAAGATCCTTTCCTCTTGCCATATTGATCCAAAATGAAGGTCAACTGGGCCTGCTCACTATTTTTATACATGCCACAGACCGTGATAATATGTTCATTGCTTAACTGTATCATGCAATAGATCTGTATGGAAGCATCTGCATTAGTTATGTTCCTCCACACATTTGTTCAGGTTTTTCTTTTAATTAGTCCCCTGTCTGTATTTTTGGTCATGATTGGTCTGTTGTGCCATCTGCCTTTTGGAGTATATTGAGTCGTACATGTTTCTGATGTTTTCAGGTTCTACATTTGACCCACTGGGTCAGTCCAAAGGACCGGCTCCTCCATTGGAGGGAAAAAGTGAAGATACGTAAGTCTTTGTTCTGTCTCTGTTTATTATGCAGTTCCAAGGAATTCTTCTGTGATTCTTGTATGTTTGATGAAATTATACAGCTCCGGAAAAAATTAAGAGACCACTGCACCTTTTTCTTTCCTTTCCAAAATAGTCAAAAAGGAAGGTTTTGAGTGAGGAACAGATGGGTTAAAATTAAGAGACCACTGCAAATTGAACACTTCTGTTCCTTAATCAAAACGTTCCTTTTCAAATATTTTGGAAAGGAAAGAAAAAGGTGCAGTGGTCTCTTAATTTTTTCCGGCGCTGTATATGAGGGTTACTTTAGGTGTATTTCTGTGTTTTCAGTCCGGATGAGAAGGTGAAGATCCTGGAGAAGAAGGTGAACGATCTGATAGAGGAAAGCTGCCTTGCGCACGGCCGTGGAGACCTACAGTTGGTCAGTCTCCCCCTTGATGTGTATCTACTAAATGACTAAGCCATTGCAGACTTAGGAATGTGTGATGCTCTACCTGTGACTGTCTGCTTGTGTTGTCTATCAATGTTTTTACAGTCCTTAGATAGAGCTAAGGAGGCAGGACGGAAGGAGAGAGCGTTGGTGAGACAGAGAGAGCAGTCAGGCAATGCAGACCACATCAACTTGGACCTCACCTATTCGGTGAGTACGATAGCAACTGTCAATGGAAATACTCATCAGTCCACTTCGCCCACTTAGAGGTGTCCTATGCTTAAGAAGTATTGTCTTTTGTGCTCAATGTTGGTCTGATCACTGTGTATCCAATTGGTAATTAAGGCCGAAATATGTGTCTTCCAAAGCATATCCGTTGCCGTTCTGGTTCTTATCACATTGCTCGGTCAACCAGGAAGTCTATACTGGATTCCTTTTGCGCCAGATGAAGCGCACTGTCCTGACTTCGACCTTGATTGAGCTCAAGGAGTCAGCAGACTAACCACATAAGACCGGATGCTGGTGGCCAATGGCACTGCCCTCCGTGGGTCCCTTAGGCTAATAAGTGAGCAGGTTTTGAACATCGGTCTCCCAATGTCGAAGCTAACTATTCAGCGGCGAGTGACCGCTGATATGTTGTCTCCTTTTTCAGGTCCTGTTTAACTTGGCAACTCAGTATGCCAACAATGACATGTATGCAGAAGCCCTTAACACCTACCAGGTCATTGTGAAGAACAAGATGTTCAGTAATGCCGGTGGGTGCCAGAACAATGTCATATTTCACAGTAGATGAGTCACTAAAATGCTAGTGTTAGCTTTGATAATCATACTGGCTTGGACAACTATTGTGAGAACCTTTTTTTTTTCTTCCTTCCAGGAAGGTTAAAAGTGAACATGGCCAACATTTACTTCAAGCAAAAGAACTACCCGAAGGCCATCAAGTTCTACCGAATGGCCCTGGACCAGATTTCCAACTCCCACAAGGAGATGAGGATCAAGATCATGCAGAACATTGGCGTGGTCTTCGTCCGCATGGGCCAGTACTCGGACGCCATCACCTCCTTTGAACACATCATGAGCGAGAGCCCCAACATTAAGACAGGCTTCAACCTGATCCTGTGTTACTACGCCATTGGGGACAGAGAGAGGATGAAGAAGGCCTTTCAGAAGCTTATCTGTGTTCCTCTAGGGATCGACGAGGAGGACAAGTATATTCCGCCCAACGTGAGCTGCGCTTCATTCTACACCAGGGTGCACTCTTCAGCACCTGGAATGTTTTTGACTCTATTGTAGTCATCTTTACTGCATATTCCTAACAAGTCAGCCTTGCTTGTTTTTCATTTCCAGGACGACACCCATGCCAACCTGGTGATTGAAGCCATAAAGAATGACAAGCTTCACCAGATGGAGAGAGAACGGTAACTCTCGTTCATTCATTATGCAAAACATCACTGTTGTTTTTTCATCTGTAATCTCACTCATTGTTTGTGGCTACTGACTGGATTCTGTTCTTTTGGCCGCAGGAAAGCACTGGCTGAGAAATTCATCATGACATCAGCCAAGCTCATTGCTCCCGCCATTGAGGCAACGTTTGCTGACGGGTTTGACTGGTGTGTTTTTCAAAACTCAACACCACAGGGTAAACGTGGGCTGTAGTCTCCTTGGCACATCAACAAAATGCGTGTGTTGTTTCTGCAGGTGTGTGGATATGGTGAAGAGCTCCCAGTACATTGAACTGGCCAACGATCTAGAGATAAACAAAGCCATTACCTACCTGAGACAGAGGGACTTCAATCAGGTTGGTGTGAGTGTTTCATTGACTCTGTCTTCGCTTGTATACAGCATCCGGTATACAGGTGCTGGTCATAAAATTAGAATATCATCAAAAAGTTGATTTATTTCAGTAATTCCATTCAAAAAATGAAACTTGTATAATGTATACATTCATTCCACACAGACTGATATATTTCAAGTATTTATTCCTTTTAATTTTGATGATTATAACTGACAACTAATGAAAACCCCAAATTCAGTATCTCAGAAAATTAAAATATTGTGAAAAGGTTCGATATTGAAGGCACCTGGTGCCACACTCTAATCAGCTAATTAACTCAAAACACCTGCAAAGGCCTTTAAATGGTCTCTCAGTCTAGTTCTGTAGGCTACACAATCATGGGGAAGACTGCTGACTTGACAGCTGTCCAAAAGACGACCATTGACACCTTGCACAAGGAGGGCAAGACACAAAAGGTCATTGCTAAAGAGGCTGGCTGTTCA
>JACXGI010019118.1:0-12463 GCA_016801175.1 Esox masquinongy
ACACAGCACATTCAAAGTTGGTATTCTGTCTTTATATATGGTCACACAATTGCATGTATCATTATATTATTCATATTTTACCAAAATCAAGCTCAAGCTGATTTTGGTTTTTGAATACCCTTGGAGAATTGGTAATATATGTGCCATTTGTAAGGGAAACATGAGTGAGAAGGCAAAATACATGTCTTTTGTTTCTTATGGGATTCACATTCAGCTGTAGGTCAAAACAGAATGGCAAAATCATAAAACAAAACAATCATAGCATGGTGGCCAGGAAGTCATGTTTAAAATACATTCTTAATTTTAAGGAAATTCCCATGTTTTTAAAATCAAAAGCAACACTTGTTAAGATTTCTGGAAATCCTGGAGAGTTCACCAGAGTTTTGCAAAGCTACCCACAAGGCATTGGCTTGCAAAGGAATGCATAATACCTATTGGATACGGAACTTCAGACACGAAGATGGATCTTTTATGGAATTGTTAAACTAATTTCAGTACATAATGAGTGATTGAACAGTACTGACTGGCATTTGCAAGGCTTTGGAAATGTTTTTATAACCTTTTCCATCTTTATGAAGTTCCATTACGTTGTTATGCAGATCATTTGACAGTTCTTTTCTGCTCCCCATGTCTCAGTATCTAGCCTGCTCAGTGCATCCACGTGAGAGCTAACAAACCCATTGACAATTTATACACAGACATTAACTGCAATTTAAAAAGCCACAGGTGAGGGAAATTCACCTTTAATTGCCATTTTCACCTGTGTGTGTCACCTTGTGTGTCTGTAACAAGGCTTCATATGATCACTATTCTTAAATAAAAGACAGTTTTTTTGCATGATCAGTCATATTTTCTAAATCAATGCCAAAATGTCACAATTTCTGCCAGGGTATGCAAACTTATGAGCACCAGTGTATCTATATTTCTTTTAGATTAATTAAAATAAAAGACTGAGATGCACCATTTATTTAGGTATGTATTGTACATAAGTTATTTGAATACCTCAGTTATGGTATTCCTTCAACATAAAAACATACCATAAAAATACAGTAAGGAGCATAGCACAGAAAGTTCACTAAAAAGGTATTCACATTTTCTTATCTATAACTTAAACAAAGTTCATACTGTATTTTGACCTAGTGACAGTTGATGTTCACTGACTATGAAAAGTAATCTAATCCTGTAATCATTTAATATATTACATTATTTGAGTCGGGGGGGGTGTACATTTCTGTAAAAAATAAAGTAATGTACTATATTAAAGGTATAGTATATTATCATATTTTACACTTGATTCTTGCAGGGTTTTTTCATACAATGGTTTTTATACACTACAGCTTTCTTTTAACTTTGACTTTGCTGCCAGACCTTTCACTCTAAATGTATGTTCGTTATACCAAAGAGATCCATGTGTCTGAGAAGGCAGAATTTCCATGTATCTACTGCTAATATTCTGCAAGAAGAATTTTGAATTTTTGATGGCTATTTACATGTTTTATTATTTGGATTAGGATTACACTAATTTAATACTCAGTGCAGTACAGGCAATGAGGGAGTCATTTCTCCTCTCTCTTTAAATATGGTATGTCAGACTACCAAATGAAAATTGGCTACAAATTCCACATCAATGTCAAAAAGAACAGGTGTGAGTACATATGCAACAATACAAAATCTCAACAAATTGGCCTGAAATCATTAACCAAATGATATTGTATCTTTCCTTCAAGAAACAATAATGCAACATACAACTGTTTAACTACATTAAAATACAGATTAATGAGCGACCTACCAGATGAGACTGTGACCATGGTCCCTTTCCCCCAATAGTCAAAATAGCCATACTCATAATAGCTATACACAGTATGACAGTGTGGTTTCTCCCTATTGTCCCCATCCTAATGCAGATACAGTATAATGCAAGTTTAGACTCTGAGGTTTTTGTACAGCCTTGTTTCACTGTGCCACTCCAGCCACCCAGTATCACAGTGATAGATCCCTAGACAAAAACACCTAATTCCCATCTCTCTACAGATTTAAACTGAATGAGCCTGCTTTCAGTAAGGAATAAGAAATAAAAAACAATGGCTACAACTACATAATGCAGCGTTAGCACCGATTTTTACAGTCAATTATTATTGGATTTGTTGTTAGTTTCTGACCATTGTTCGCAAATGTATTGCTTCATGTCCAGTAGGAAAAATATTGGCTATGGTCAAAAAAGTATTTAATTGAATTCCTGGATCATAGGAGTTGTTCGTTTAACTTGTTTAGTGTTGATGAGTCCTCACAAGGGCACAGCGTTTTTGTACAACATAATATCACTGTGGTCCACGTATATACTGTACTGTAGTCACATTGATGCACATCATAACTAAAACCTCCCACCATAACCACAATACTGCTCGATTATGGTTGCAACACAGTCAGATGGTATTTCAACAGGACACAATACAACCATTATGCATTTAGAATTGTCAGTAACATTTGATTTCATTTCTGCAGATCAGTAGTGGAATCCAAAATAAGTCATATAGATTAAGGCAAAATGATGAATGTGAATAGGCAGACATCAGACTCTGATTGCTGATAGTGTCACATTGTAATGCTGACCACTCACTGATCAGAAATGGTCCCACATGCTACAAACAAGAGATGAGATCACTGGAGAAAGGATTTTGGAAGTGTTGATATGGAGGTGGTCCCGCAGTATATGGTGTATAAAGTGTTATTAAACTTGCTTTAATGCAGTGAGCACATGTATAGCTTTGTGGCATAGTGGTTAAGGACATAGCTTCTTATGTGGAGACCTGGGTTTGTATCCAGTGAGGGAACAGCATTTATCACTTTTAATTGCGGGCCGGTAGAACTAGGCATGCCTGGTTCCTTTTCTGGTTTAATATTTAATTTGAAGAAAGATTTTCCACAGGTTTTATATCAGACTTAAAAGGTCTGAAGTGTAATTTCTGTGCACAATACTGGTGATGCATGATCAACGTAGTTTATGCATGCAGTGCAATGTATCTCTGCTCGCAAGTCATATTTTATGCTCACTCTGTAATTGACAATCTCGTTCACACAAGCCATTCTGTGATGTGAACTGAAGCCATACATATTAACCTAAGTGTGTTTAAACCCCCGATCCACCCTATAGGAGATCGCTTGAATAAAAAGAGACCCACCCCAGTGAACAATCATTAGAAATACTATTTATGAAAGCACTGGGCCAGAACATGCAAATACAGAGGTGAGCACAGACGTGTGCACACACGTTGAGTTTTAGGAAACACAAGTATGTGTAAAGGCACATATGGTGTTTCACTTCTTTCAAGGCACTGTATTTGTGTCCATGACTGTTGGACAGTTTCAGTCCCACAGGTGTGGTATCAGGGGGATAGAGAGGAAGCTGCTTCTCCATAACACTATTATTAGACTAGTCAGAGAACACATTTACCATTTAGAAATTACAGCATGTTTTGTACATTGACAACCCAGTTTAGGGTACCAATAATATTTGGAAGGATTAACATTATTTACAATGAAATAGTAATTTTTAGTGCTTGGTCACATATTCTTTTCACGCAAAGATTGCCTGAAGTGTTTGACTATGATCATCCCCAGACACTGGATATCTTCTTGGTGATTCTCTGCCAGGCCTGTACTGCAAGCATCTTCACTGTCTTCTTGTGTCAGGACCTTTCTGTCTTTTGTTCAGCATGTGAAATCCGTGCTCAACTAGATCAATAAGATCATGTGATTGATTTGGCAAGTAAAATGTTTTCCTTTCTTTGCATTGTCCACCTGCCTGATGAAATGCTATCTAATGATTTCAGAGGGGTAGTATAGGCTAGATCAAAAACCAGTAGAAGAGTGGGAGTTTCCACGATTCTCTCATCTTTTCAGTTGACGAGAAAGTCAGTTATCTTCACCTAATATGGAGTTCTGTCAAAAGGTTAAGCGTACATATTGTTAGGATCGTAAGAAAATCCATACGTAAATTGGTATGATGTAAAAACAAGAAATCAGGCAAGCCTAGTTCAGCCGGCCCGCAATAGAAAGTGTTGATCATGGCTGCCCTCTCAAGATTCTAACCTAGGTCGCCCACATGAAAGGCTGTGTCATTAACCACAACACCACAGAGCTGACCATTTGCAGGGTGTCAGTATAGCGTATTGACATTATATAATGTTGTCATGCATTAACATCACGTCAAGTTTGAATATTTCATTAGACACCTTTAACCATCATGTTAAACTGAGTAACATTTCTTATGTAGTTTACCTCCACCACAAATAGTATCTATGAACTGTATGACTTTCGCCACTGGCCATTTTAAAAGTTTATTAGCCAGTAATATGTTGCTAGACGCCATTATGCATTGTGTTAAACTTAGTAACGTTTCTTATTAAGTTTACCTCCACCACAAATAGCATCTATTAACTGTATGGCATTTGCCACTGGCCGTTTTAACAGCTTATTTGCCATTCGTGAATGACACTGATACAATAACTACTGCATCAATACAGGTGATGATAACGGACATTTACGTCAAGTGAAAAGACGAGAGAATTGTGTAGCCAGTGAAGTGTTTGACTATCCTGAAGAAATGCTAAAACATAATTCGAAAATCCACTATAAATAGTCAAAAAATAACAGAAAACTAGTGATCGCTGTTCTTCTAGCAGCAGGATATTATGCGAGCAGCGATAACTCAGATGATCCTTTTCAAAATAAAATACGTCATTGAGTTATATAAGGTGATATAGTTAAAAATCTAGTCTGTCAATCTACTCTGTTATTTTATGTTTAATGTCCGTTCTAATGTTGTTCTTGTCTGTTCTTTTTTTACATATAGATTGTTAACTATATGGCCTTCTTAAATGTCAATGACGGCTTTTATTGTGATAATGAAAATCTGAGTGCTGCCAGCATAATATCCTGCTGCTAAAATAACGCTAATGAAGCCTCGTTTGTGGCCATCACTACAGTAAACTGTTTCATTTTAGGCTTCCCGTAGCTACAGATGGTTGTTACCAGCGACGTTTTTATCTATTCTGAACAAATCCTCTTTTACCACTGGCAGTTTTACAGCTAATTAGCCATTCGTGAATGATATTGAATATCTATCAATATAGGTGACGATATATTTATAACTTACTTTTTTGTCAAGTGAAAAGACGAGAGAATTGTGAAGGCAGCGAAGTGTTTGTGTTTCCTGAACAAATCCTAATATCCACCACAACTGTTTTATTTTAGGCTTCCTATTACGTAGCTACATAAAGTTATAGCCAGCGAAGTTTTTGTCTGTCCTGAACCTCAGGCATCATGTGTGTTGACTGCTACAGGAGCCGAAGGCGGGACCGGATGTTCCGTAGCCCGCGTCTCTAACCACTACGCTATTTAACAAGGGGTAGTCAATCACTCAGTAAGTCAGTCAGTCAGGGACGGACGGACTCAGTAAGAGACAGTCACTCTTCTAGGCCGGTTACGCTCTACGCGGTCCGGCAAAAAAAAATGAATATGTAAAACATGAAACCTGAGCGTGAAATTAGATCTGTGAAGGTACAAAAACCCTGTTACGATGACAGACTAATACTTTTTTGCTTGTACGAATCTAGTTTTACAATTCTAAAGTACAGCATCATGATCATCAGCGTCTTAAAGAAACACTTCCGGGTCACGAAAATCAGGACATTTTCAAAACAAAAGAGACCAACGTATTACTTCAAAACTGACATAAATTGAGTTTATTAATTGTTTAATAAAATGTACCTCTCAAAACATTGACAACAATTCATATATGACAATATTTAAGAGTAATTTCAATAAAAGGTGGGTATTAAAACACGTTCCAGGTAGGTAGGTCGAGGTAGACAGGACAGTGGGTAGGTAGAGCAGGTGGCTGGCAGGCGGGCAGGTGGAGGTGTTTGAAGGCTGGGTAAGGTGGAATCTTGGGAACGAAGATAGACAGGGTAGGCAAGAAGGAACAACTACAATGAAAACTCAAACTGTGGTTTGGAGTGGCCGTGAATGTTACTACGTAGTAGAGAATAACAACGATCTAGCGCCGGACGGACGGAAACCAGGGTATATACAGTATAGGCAGACTGATGAGGGAATGAATAGCAGGTGCAGAGACTTGAGAGACAGTGGGGGAAAGCCCCACATACACAGACAGACAGGAGAGAGAGAAAGCCTGGCCCGGACAATGAGGAGGTGGATGCGGAGGGCGTGACAATATTGAAAGATATATGTTTCAATTGCGAAGTAGGAAGGCTTGTATTGTATATGAGTATTCAGTACGGTTTGTGGACTCTAGAGAAAATAATAACACATTAAAATCTTCTTGCTTGGGTACAGATATTGTCTCAGAGCCCCGGTGGTCCAGTGCCTCCTACCAGACGGTAAAAGAGCAGATGTCTTGGATGTCGTTATGTAAGATTAGGGTCAGGATATCAGCACCTGAAATGCAACAAACATTTTGAGAGTCATAGTGGAAGTGCACATATTGCATGATCACATTATTGCAGACTAATCTTGTAACAATGTACATGGAATAATTGGTTCATGGTGTTCCCCATCTGCTGAATATGTTCAGACATTAATGCAATAACCTTTTTTCTGATAATTCATATAAAATAGAACATCTCATGTTGTTTTGAATGAATTCATTAATGTTAACTCCAAATAGGACTGCTTCAGTGAACACACACACATAGGGACCACAAATATGTCCATCTACCTGAGCTTTGAAATTTCCACAACAATGATAAAATTCATATTTCAGAACAATGTACACAACTTTTGCATGTAAAGCCAAATACTGTAATGCCAGATACTTCTGCAGTGGGTGAAGAATGCTTTGCAGTTGATTCTCATGCTGCTTTAAGGAGTCCATTAATTTAACATTCAGTGTTATACAGTTCTGTGCATATACTTTCTTTTTAATATCTATAGCTATGGCCATCCAATGGTCATTTAAAATGACAGGTATTAATACATTTTCAAAACACCACCAATTGTGTGCTACTCTAGGTACCTTAGGCAGAACATCCATCCTTTCTGAAAAAAGATTTTGTTGCTGGCTAACGAAAGACACAGGGCACATCAGCACAAAGTGATCCTCCAAATGAGATTTAATTAGATCAAGGTACTCGTCAATTATCTTATCACTGAACCAATATCCATTGCTTATTGTATCAAAATCCTCAGCAGCCAGTGAAGATGGTTTTCTGTGAGTTGGCATAGGAATGTCTTTATTTTGAGGGGAATCACATTCCTTGCATTTGTCAGTGCACATGTGAATTACTTCTTTCTGACCCAAGTGGAGAACTTCTACACTACTTGTAAGATCATATGCAAGAAGACAGAATGTGTCCTTAAGCAACAATTTCTTGAGTAATACAAAAGTATAGCCCACTGGCTTTGATGTCTTAGTGCAGTTTGCATGCCAAAGCTGGTCATGATATTTATACAGTTTCATAAATGGGTATTCATCTGAAAATGTGACTATACTGGAAAGAGTATATGTGTGTTTGCTAAATATCGAAGGTAAAGTAAAGCTTCTAGGTAAGTGCATGCTCACTGTGTCCATTTTTATAAGCAAAGTATTTGGGGTATGGGTAACATAACAATTGGAATGTTGGGAGCCTTTTGATTTCTTAGATACATTACATGCTCTGTTCTGTTAGACAGAAACAAGATATTCACCAATGCATTCTGCAGAAATCTCCCTTGGTTCTACTATGAGTTGTTTTGTGTTTAGACTGTGAATGTAGAGCAGGTCATTTGCCAAGAAGTTAGCTGGTAGAACTGGAGGACAAGAAGTAAATGTTACCATTGGACAATCCTCTGTCAGGCCAGACTCAGAGGCAGTACATTCAGGAGGTCCGTCAGGGTCACCATCACTACTGTCAAATTCTGCTGCGGCACTATGTCCACCATAGACTACTTCTTCCTGTGGCTCCAGCATCTGATTAACACCCAAGTCCAGTATAGACTCCACCTCTGTACGTAGTGCTCGCCTTTGCACCATACGACTCCTTGCCCCATGTTGTCCTTCTGAAAACACAAGACCTCTTCGACCAACTCCTTTTCCTCCTGTACTCAGCTTTGTGGCATGCGTTTCCGCTCTCTTCCTGGTCCTGCTTTTCTGCTTGGATTTAGTCTCTTGCAGTGGTTCCTTCTGAACTCATTAGGACTTGGGGAAGCACAGGAAGGACACCTCCATGTCAGACTGACCATTGATGGGGATCTGGTTGTAGCAGATGACGCCACCATTGACAGCACCCTGTAAATGATTTGAATATTTCAGGTTAAACAGTGGATATAACAATTTCTAACATGCACTACTAAATACATTTTTGATGACCACAATAACATACCCGGCAGATCTCTTGATAGTACTCCTCTGCACGCCAGCTTGGCACAAAAAGCATTTTGCCTCGACATGGCTGAACTGATGGAGAAGCAACACGGGTAGGAGCAATTAATATAGAGACAGCAGCTCCTGGAGGTTCATCGGTGAGTTCAGTGGCCGGACCAACCTGACGTTCACCCGGATCGTCCTGAAATCATGAAAAACTACATTCATGTTCTGGACACCGCATATGAACCTAGGCTAAATGAAATAAAAGATAAACATTTAGAAGAAGAAATCTGACACAGAATTGGATGACAAGAAGTAAATCTTACCATTGGACAATCCTCTGCCAGGCCAGACTCAGAGGCAGTACATTCAGGTGATGCATCGGTGAGTTCGGTGGCCTGACCAACCTGATGTTCACCCGGATCATCCTGAAATCATGAAAAACTACATTCATGTTCTGGACACAGCATATAAACCTAGGCTTACCATTAACCCTAACCTAGACAAATATTGAATTTTTATTACTAGTTAAGAAATTACACAAAATTATGAGATATCTTACAATTTGGACCCCAGCACAACGAGGTCTAGTTGTACCGATGACCTGCATTTCCTCAAACGAAGTGTCTTTGATCAATGCAGCCATAACAGGCATCCCAAAATCATCGCTCAAATGAATTTTATCCGGGCACCAGTAGCACCGCTTGTAGGGCCGGAAGGCCCTGGACATCTCCCTTCGTTAAGTCACACCCAGATCCCATGCTTGGGTTTCATACTCCAGGGCCAGCAGTTCTTGGTAATTTAGGTCCTTTTTCCCATCAATGCGGCGTGGAAAATCAAGGACAAATACCGGAAAATAATTTGACGTGATATTGACAGATTTTAGTAATTTATAGAAATGTCTGGTAAATTGCGCATTTCATTTACAGTAACATGTTTATACAACAAGTAATGGCAGTTAAAGTTTTACCTGAGGCCATCTCAACTTAGCAGCAAGGAGGAGTTGTTTAAACTCTTCCCCTGCCTGAGCGATGAATGGGCTGGCTTCAAGGTTGTTACCAGGAGCGATCAGACATACTACGTCTGGGACAAGGCCTTTGGGTAACACCTCCCCACGAACATCTGCCATCAGATGTGAAGCTCTTGCTCCAGGAGTGGACATGAAGCCAAAAGCCATGGAAGGTCGACCAGTGCAATCAGCCCGATTTGGCATAGGGACAATGTTATCCACTAAGGCACGGAGATGAGAATCACCAATCACCAGGACAAAATACAAGGAAAGAAAGTTAGAGATTTATCCCAATATTGTTTTGAAAATATGTGATGTGCACATCCTTAAACCTTCATAGTAAATTACAAATGTGGGCTGTTAGGTTTAGTCTAAATATAACTAATATGGGGCATTACAACACAGAACCTACATCAAACAACATGCAATATAAAAGATGATGTACTAAATGATAACAGGACAGGGTGTGCAGTACATACAGTTGATCAAAACAGTTACTCACATTTCTACCCAAGATGATCTCCTTCCGTATTGGCAGTTGGAGTTTATGCCGCTTAGGATGGGGATTGTATTCTGAATGTGGCCAATTCTTTGCTGCATGGCGGGAGCCAAACTGGTACAACATTCCTGTCATGACTGAAAAGTCAATATTATTTCCGGCTGTCTAGAACGAGAACGTTTGCTTGGAGACAAACATATTACAGGGCTGCACAATGTTGGTCCTGGAGGGGAAAACACTTCTGTGTTTGATTTCTAAGAGCAAGTTAACACTCAGGCTGATTCAATTGCACTCAGATGGTATCCCTGGTTGGAATAAGTCATGAAGACCTGGGTTTTGGCCCTACGGGACCAACATACAGGACAGCCATATGCTATAAATTTGGTAACAGTGAGGCGTCCATGGTGCTTTAAAGAGTCTCAGCCATTTAGCCCTAGGCTAACTGTTTTATTAAACCTCTCTGGGAGTTTTAATGTAAATAATCCAAGTAAGCCAATAACGAGAAGCTGTGTACATTTTGACAATACCAATGAATCAGAAATTTGCTCAGGCCAATGAAATTAAAAACATATGCATATCAACATGAATCAAACAGCAACACCAACAAATTGAGAAGACATTGCCAACCTGATAAAGAAAAGTTGCTGAGGAGATTTTTGAATAGTGATTCAGTACAAATGTAAGCTGATTCAAGCAAAGAGCCAAACAAGGATTGTCTGCAAATGTGGTTGGTCCTACTCACCTGGTTGATGGGACACACCCTCCCATTTTACAGGCCTATCAAATGAGTGATATGTCAACGACATGCTACCTGACAATTGGGATAACAATAGCACAAGTTCATTTTATAGTCAAATAAATTATAAAACTGATAAAAAGTGCAGAAGTCATACGCATGTTTTGTATTCACAGACCTGCAAACAATTCTATTTATGATCAAAGAAACTGAAACATGAAGTTGTAGTAATAAATTATTTTATTTATAATTTGGACAGATGCTAAGCAGTGAGCTAGATTTTGCATAAATTAGTTAAACTGGAAATTGCACTATATGTTGCAGTATGGCTTGGTACTACATACTGTAGCATAGATTTTGGTAGTTGGAATATAATTACATGTTGGTGTTCGCAATAGTTAAGTAATTTTTGTACTGATCTGATGTGGCTAAAACTGGAACAACCACAACATTTCTTACAAAGAAAGTATGCAAACATTCCCTTTTTTTCAGTATCATATTCACACATTAAACAATTCTATATATTTACAGACAAATACATAATTACTATTTTCACAAAGATATTTAATTGGTCAAGTTGAACTAGTATGTAATAGTTGGAAGTATTTCATTAAAAAAAAATGTTTTGTTTATCTAAAAAATATTAAACTGTTAACAGTCTTTTGGGCTCACCTGCATCTCTAAAGATGGAACAGCAAGCTAATGACCGGTTAATGTAAGTCATTGACAACTACTTAAGATCGTTGGCTGAATTGTTAAGTAATCACCAAGTAAAGTAGTGATTATCACCTCCATTAACACAAGGAATAATGGATGTAAATTGATGCCTATTCAAGAATTTGGAATGTGGCCAATGGAATGTAAAATGCCAGCAATAATTGCAAATACACAGAGCCCCTTGATTTTTTTGCATATAATCAATCTGTAGAGTCTCCTGAACATTTCCTACAATACATTCACTGCGGCGTATAGAACAGTTTTTTTTGTAAAGGGCACTATATATTTCATATACAGTCATTTGCATTGTGGCCAATGGGATGGGTGGAGTAAAATGCCAGCAACAAATGCAAATACAGTGCCCCTTGATTTTTTTGCATAAATTCAATCTATAGAGTCTCCTGAACATTTCCTAAAATACATTCACTGCGGCGTATAGAATAGTTTTTTTTGTATAGGGCAATGTGTATTTCATATTCAGTCATTTGCATTTTGGCCAATGGGATGGGTGGAGTAAAATACCAGCAACATTTGCAAATACACAGTGCCCCTTGATTTTTTGCATATAATTACTCTATCCACTCTCCTGAACATTTCCTTCAATACATTTACTGCGGCGTATAGAATAGTTTTTTCTGTATGAGTCAATATGTATTTCATATCCATTGAGTTAAATTGTGGCCAATGGGATGGGAGGAGTAAAATGCCAGCAACAATTGCAAATACACAGAGCCCCTTGATTTTTTTTTTGCATATAATCAATCTATGGAGTCTCCTGAACACTTCCTACAATACATTCACTGCGGCGTATAGAATAGTTTTTTCTGTATGAGTCACTATGTATTTCATATCCATTGACTCACATTGTGACCAATGGGATGGGAGGAGTAAAACACCAGCAACAATTGCAAATACACAGTGCCCCTTGATTTTTTTGCTTATCAATCAATCAAATTTATTTATAAAGCCCTTTTTACATCAGCAGTTGTCACAAAGTGCTTTTACAAAACACCCGGCCTTAAAACCCCAAGGAGCAAACAACAGTAGTGTTGAATTTCAGTGGCTAGGAAAAACTCCCTAAGAAGGCCGAAATTTAGGAAGAAACCTAGAGAGGACCCAGGCTCAGAGGGGTGACCA
>JACXGI010019119.1:0-12462 GCA_016801175.1 Esox masquinongy
AACTCAAAACACCTGCAAAGGCCTTTAAATGGTCTCTCAGTCTAGTTCTGTAGGCTACACAATCATGGGGAAGACTGCTGACTTGACAGCTGTCCAAAAGACGACCATTGACACCTTGCACAAGGAGGGCAAGACACAAAAGGTCATTGCTAAAGAAGCTGGCTGTTCACAGAGCTCTGTGTCCAAGCACATTAATAGAAAGGTGAAGGGAAGGAAAAGATGTGGTAGAAAAATTGTACAAGCAATAGTGATAACCGCACCCTGGAGAGGATTGTGAAACAAAACCCATTCAAAAATGTGGGGGAGATTCACAAAGAGTGGACTGCAGCTGGAGTCAGTGCTTCAAGAACCACCACGCACAGACGTATGCAAGACATGGGTTTCAGCTGTCGCATTCCTTGTGTCAAGCCACTCTTGAACAAGACACAGCGTCAGATGCGTCTCGCCTGGGCTAAAGACAAAAAGGACTGGACTACTGCTGAGTGGTCCAAAGTTATGTTCTCTGATGAAAGTAAATTTTGCATTTGCTTTGGAAATCAAGGTCCCAGAGTCTGGAGGAAGAGAGGAGAGGCACAGAATCCACGTTGCTTGAAGTCCAGTGTAAAATTTCCACAGTCAGTGATGGTTTGGGGTGCCATGTCATCTGCTGGTGTTGGTCCACTGTGTTTTCTGAGGTCCAAGGTCAACGCAGCTATCTACCAGGAAGTTTTAGAGCACTTCATGCTTCCTGCTGCTGACCACCTTTATGGAGATGCAGATTTCATTTTCCAACAGGACTTGGCACCTGCACACAGTGCCAAAGCTACCAGTGCCTGGTTTAAGGACCATGGTATCCCTGTTCTTAATTGGCCAGCAAACTCGCCTGACCTTAACCTTTAGAAAATCTATGGGGTATTGTGAAGAGGAAGATGCGATACGCCAGACCATACAATGCAGAAGAGCTGAAGGCCACTATCAGAGCAACCTGGGCTCTCACAACACCTGAGCAGTGCCACAGACTGATCGACTCCATGCCATGCCGCATTGCTGCAGTAATTCAGGCAAAAGGAGCCCCAACTAAGTATTGAGTGCTGTATATGCTCATACTTTTCATGATCATACTTTTCAGTTGGCCAACATTTCTAAAAATCCTTTTTTTGTATTGGTCTTAAGTAATATTCTAAATTTCGGAGATACTGAATTTGGGATTTTCATTAGTTGTCAGTTTTAATCATCACAATTAAATGAAATAAACTTATGAAATATATCAGTCTGTGTGTAATGAATGAATGCAATATCCAAGTTTCACTTTTTTAATGGAATTACTGAAATAAATCAACTTTTTGATGATATTCTAATTATATGACCAGCACCTGTACATTTCACTTCATACCGGGGGACTGACTTCAGGCGATCTTACGTTATTGTTTTCATTATTAGCTAGCTATCGTGAGCACTTATCAGACTACTTATTTTTGCAATGACTAGGTTTACATTTCTGCCCCGCGAAGGAGGTAGTAATGAACATTGATTCCCGATCGATGAAGAGGTCAGAAAAAGGTGGTTGTTGGCAGTACATCGTGACATTAACATCTCACAACGATGTACAATACACCTTTCATCGCCAGTGACTTCGCTGAGGGGAAAGTTGGAGGACGGTGGTACCTAAAAAAGTGTGGTTTCTACCGCCTTCGCATGGAATAGTGATATTCAAAACAGACCTGGTGTTTGGAAAAGGTGACCGAAACCCCCTGCCCCTACAGAGGAAGACGAACAAGGGGAGAAATGTTCGCTAACAACGATGGACTGTGCAGTTTCTGATCCAATCTAGACGCATGCTTACTGTGCAGGCCAGAATCCCGCAGCCCTGGATATGGCCTTAATAATGGTGAAACCAGGAGCAAGCAAGAGAAATTCAGGAGCTTCAAACAAAGCTTTAAAACCTGACAACACAACACCACTTTCGTGTACAGTGGTTTACTGGGATCTGACGAAGACATAGGTTTAAACAGTAATAGTAAACAGTAATTTTTTACTATCCAGCAATCCCAAAGTCCTCCTGTATCTCCTACTGTGTTATTCAAAACTAGGACACCAAATCTTACCAAAAGTAAGCCTATTGAATGAATATTGTCTTATCATTAGGTATGCACTGCGGTGTTGAAACTGTTTTATATAACTGAATTGCAGTAAAACAATAAATGTATAATATCTGAAAGAATCAGGATGTTAAGACTAATAGAGGCTGCAACATTAACTAGGTCAAATCTATTGCTTCTTGATACCTATACAAGATGGGCAATCATAGTAATGAGTGAAGTTCAAGTAAGCAGACAGCTCAATGCCATCCAAAGCTATTTGGTCTTCCTTGAAGCAAATACTCCGTCTGTTTCCTTCTGTAGATTTGCAACCTACACCCTCCTGGTGGCATACTGGGATTTGATTGAGGTCAGCAGACACCAAGTTAAGAGTCACCACTGCAAACACGTCTGAGATAAGTGTTCCTTGACAAAAAGCAGTAAGTGACAACTCCATTGAATACAGTACTTTATATGGAATGTTTATCATACTGTTATTTTTCCTTGTGTTAAAATCTATTATTCTTCACTTTATTTGTGTTATGGACCTAACCCAATGCAAGGGGAATATATTGTACTAAAACGGTTTTCTTTTTGTTTAGTCACTCCCACCAATCAATGAGTTTTTCTTGTTCGCTGGGTCTGAAACAGAAGGATTTGGGCCATTTTTTTTAACATCCACCAATCAACAGTGAGCCAGATAATCATCTCTTGGGCCAACTTCCTCTACTTCCTGCTTGGGTCAGTATGGATCCCCAAGGATAACATCAAAGCCAACATGCCACCCAAGTTCAATGATTATCCAGACACCAAGGTTGTGATCAACTGCACTGAACTTTGCTGCCAGACAACATCTTCCCTACTCCTGCAGAGTGAGATGTTTTCTTACAAGTTGCACTGTACCTTCAAGGGCATGTTGGGAATGTCACCACATGGAGCTGTCACTTTTGTATCCTCTTTGTATGCTGGTTCTGTGAGTGACAAGGAGATTGTTAGGCAGCCAGGAATTCTTTCCTTACTTATCCCTGATCATGGCCTTTATGTTGGATGAGGGCTACCTCGTGGATGATCTTGTTCCATGCGAGATCTGTCGGCCAGCTTTTCTGCCGAGGCGCCACAGATGCCAGCACATGAGGTTAGGGAGACCCTATCCATTGCCAGGCTAAGGGTGCATGTCAAAAGAATGATTCAGAGAGTAAAGGAGCACAAGCTGTATGACACAGTCATCCCTCTGACTGTCTCAGGCAGCATCAACCAACTATTTGCGTTGTCGTGCTTGCTGGTCAATCAAAATGGACCTTTGGTCAGAGCATGGGCCCAGCTGGTATAAATGTACATTTGTTTTTGCTTTGGGTCACTCTGATTTGGAGCAATTGTTAGGGAGATGCTTTGGTGATCCATGCATATTTTTTTTTAAAGACAACCAACTGCATTAAGTAATAGCTACATGTAATGAAATGTTTATTGGATATTACCTGACTTTGTGCCTACCACAAAATCAGGTGAACTTCACAAATGTCAAAATATGAAATGTATTTGTGGATGAAATGTATCAATAACTTGTAACACTGCAATGCATATCAGTTGTTTGTGTAGATCTTGTATTAGCCTTAATAAGGAAATTTGTTTTAGTAAGCACCGAACAGAAAAAAATGAAAGATTCAACAGCATGTCAATGAAATACAGAAGATATACATTTATTAATAAATATGAACTGTTATTTGTTGAACGGTTGAAATGATACACATTAAAATAAATTCTTCATTACAATCCATATTTGTTTTTTCTTTACAGGAACACTAATACTTGTTTTGAAAACTGAGTTTCTACAGGTGTAACAACAAATACTAATTCTTAATATTAATTTGTAACAACTGAATTAGCGCCCAAGCAGGGGGATACATTCAGTTGCGAGACAGACTTTTCTGCAAGTAAAAATTAGTGGTCTTCTCTCTAAAAGTGTTTGAAACCTGAAGATCTTTATACATCCTCTCAACTAGAATGTCCTCCTGCGCACAGATGAGAAAGTCACACCAGCTACAACCTGTTAGAAGGATTTGACCTTGCACCTGCCAGTAGTAGACATGTGATCTCTTCAACTTCAGCTCTCTATTCTGTATCTTCAGGTAAGGCCAGTCCACATAACTTTGTACACTTAGCCTCCAAGACACCAAAGTGGGACCTCACACTTGGGTCAAATATGATGCCATCTGGAGGTGATCCTAACCATGGGGCATCTGGGTGGACTACAAAGCCACATGGGAAGTTGTTACCATTTTTCAATGTGCATACCTCTTTTTATCTCCATGGTCTGCATACCAGATCCCTCGAACATCTGTTCCGCTAGGTGATCGGTGGATGTCTCCCCTGGTACATGGCAAACCTCTGGGAAACACAAGGTTGTTATTCTCCTTTTCCTAAGCTGATGCCATTCGGTGCTGCTGCTCTTCTCCCTTGTACCAGCCTCGATTTTGTGTGACATCTTGTTGGTTGTCTCTAATGCTTTGTCATGGAGCTGCTCTTGATGAATAAGGATGTAGACACACTTAGAAGACTGAAGCCTGCAGCCATCTAATGGAAGTGGTGGTGTAGAAGGGGCATCAGGTATCTTCACAATTTTATGGGTTTTTGGCTGTGGAGGTTGATAAGACAGTACACTACCAGCTTGCACTGCCCAAAGGCAGACTCAATCAAGGGCAACATTGGCTGGCATATCTACGGTTGTCACATGTGGGGCAGTAAGTGGAGTAAATTTAGCATATGTTTCTGAGACGTGGAGAAGGTCCATGTCAGGCATTTATCCATGGAGAGCTTTGTAGAGGGAACTCCTGCAAAAACATATAAGCATTTTTGTGGGCATAATTGTTGGCTTAAAGGGATAAAAGCTCAGTAAACATCAAATAACATAGATTATAACATACAGATTTACAAACTCCAAATATCAAATTTCTAAAACATTAATTTGAGGTGCCTCTAACTTACCTTTTTCCATCAGCACACAAGTTAGTTGGTTTCCGAACCTCCATGCTATCAACCGGACCAGGCTACACACCCTAAAGAACAAGGAGTAACAATCTTTTGCAACAGACTTACTATTACATAGGATAACTAATGTATGTGAATTGTTTTGGGCACTGTTAAAACTCACAATTGTTCTTTGCTTTTGCCAACGTTGTTCTGTCTCTGCGCAGCCGTGAACAGGTGGTGCAGTAAGAGTGTTGAGTAGTGAGAAGTGTGCCGTCCGGTAAAGCTGACCAACCAGGTGGTTGCACGTAGCAATTCCTGCAACTCAGGAGCAGTGGCTTCGAACCACTATCACTGGTACAGAGTGCTTTAAGATCTATGAAGTGAAGAAAAACGTTAAGTGCAGAAATGAAAAGCACATGTAATTTACCACAATGTATCCCGGTTAGGACTGACGAGGTGCACAACTCAGGCCCTCAAGGTAGGCCATGAAGACAACTGGAGCAGGTTAAAGGTTTTGTTGCTTGTTCAACAGCCCTCAGTTATGTATACTCATGAGAGTGATATGATAATCTAGTGATAATATTAAAGGTAAACACTGTCTCCTACATATGTTGACCAGAATTACAGTGTCCTACAGAATACGTTTTCTTAGCAATGTTGCTAGTATCTACAGTATCTATCATCTTTCCCTACTCGCATGCTGTGCGGCTTTACGCTCTTCCTCAGGGACTTGTGACAGGCAGCCTTCCCTGTCAGTGTATATCTGTTAGATACTGTGCAGAATATATGAAATAAAACTTATTGTTAGGCATTATAACTCGCTAGCATTATTAAATTGCTAACACAAATACAAACACTTTCACCTAGATTCCCTGCAAGATAGTTAACATGAACTAGCTAACGTCAATGTTACATTCGCTGAGTAGCTAAGCAGTTGAATGTGTGATTGCAAATCTGTCATATTGCCTTGGCACTTACCTTCATAGTTGTCTACGTAGCTGCCTACCTGTACACATTAAAAATAGAGCATAACTGAATGGTTTTAGCAGCTTTCTCATTCTTTGAATCATAGATGGTTTTGATGTACTGTTCAGTTTCCTTACCAAAAGCAATAAAAGAAGGTTTAGAGTTACTGAATTTGGCTTTGTGAATATGATATTTCCCTAAAATGATCAATAAATTAATTAGGTATATTTCTTTCTGTTTTTTACTTTTGTTGTCATGGAAACCAAACAGTACATCTTTCCACAGCAAAGAAAAATCAGAGACAAGTTTAACAGTAATGTATCGGGATAGATCTTTCCAGAAGGTGATGGTGCAGGGACATTGCCAGAACAGGTGCACCATTGTTTCTGGACATATTCCACATAAAGAACAGTTAACACATATGTCAGGCTTAAACTTAAGGAGATATTGCTTAGCAGGATAATACCTGTGTATGATTTTGAAAGAAACTTCTCTTACTTTATTCGTAAGGAGGTATTTGTGAGGAAGGGTCCATATATTCCCCCAATTCAGGTTGTCAAAAAAGTTAGACCAATAGGGAACAACATTAGGGGTGCTGGTGACATCACTCTGGAATAAAGAGCGAATGTTACGATTATTATTCCTTGTTGTGGTAGCGAAACATATATTACCAACTGAGGTCAACTTAGGGTCCAAAGCTGGCAAGCAATCTGGTTTACCAGTCCTTTTTAAGAGAGTTACAATACCAGATGGGATGGCATCCATAACAATTGCAAACTCTCTTTGGGTGATTGGAATGCCAAAAGTATGAAGGAATTCAGAATAATTCAGCAATGATCCATTATCATGTAGTAGTTGGGAAACTAGAATTATGTTACTATTGACCCAAGTTTTATAAAATAAAGATTTATTCTTGAACTTAATAAGCCATCTATTCCAGATGAAGCACCTATGTGGGTAGAAATTATGTTTGTATATTAATGACCATGCTAAGAGCATTTGTTTGTGGAATTTAGTTAAAATTAAGGGAATTTTTTTATTTTATAATCACACAAATGTAAATACTCTAGACCACCAACCTTAGAGAAAACATAGTTAGGTATGATATTCCAAGTAGATGTTGGAATTTTTAGAAAATGCTTTATCCAGTTTATTTTAAAAGTATGATTAAGAGTTGTAAAATCAAGTTTAGACCACCACGTTCAAAGGTGTTCATAATAACATATTTTTTCACATAATGCGTCTTGTTTTTCCAAATAAAATTGAAAAGTAATTTATCAATGTAATTACAGAGCTTTTTGTTGACAGACAGGGGGATAGCTGCATATGTAAGACGGGATAAACCTTCTGCCTTTGTCAACAATACTCGTCCTTTCAAGGATAAATCTCTCTGCAGCCATTGATTAAACTTTTTCTTTGTCTTATCACTAATCAAATTAAAGTTTACAGAACATCTCTCCTCCTCATTTTTCATAATAGTAATCCCTAGATAAGTAATCTTATCCTTGATTGGTATGTTGCAAACCTGGGACGTGTCACATTCTTTAAGGGAATGTTTGATAGCGATTGACACTTGGCTGGCATTTTTTTTAAATAATGTAGTATCATCTGCTAGTTGGGTAATGATAACTTCTCTTTCTGCAATTGAAATTCCTTTTAAAGCACTATTTTTAATATGGGTGGAAAGAAGTTGTGTACATAAAATGAATAGGTAGGGAGAGGCAGGGCAGCCCTGCCGGATGCCTCTTTGCAGCTCAAATCTCGGAGAAGTCCCATTTTTTACTCTGATAGAGCTATTACCTTTGCAGTACATAGTTCTAACAGCTTTACAGAAAAAATCACCAAAACCAAATTTCTCAATAGTTTGAAATAAAAAGTTATCTTCCACTGTGTAGAAGGCTTTATAGAAGTCCAAGAAAAAGATAAAACTATCATCAGGACATAAAAATGAATAATCAATTATATCTAAGACAAGTCGAATATTGTTTGAGAAATGTCTTTTTCTCATGAATCCTTATTGGACTTCATCAATAATAGGATCTAAAACATTTTTTAGTCGTTTTGCAATAATTGAGACAAAAATTTTGTAGTCAGTGTTAAGTAAAGAAATAGGTCGCCAATTATCAATAAACAGTGGATCCTTTTTGGGTTTGGGGATTAACGTAATTAAGCCTTGGGTCAGTGAAGGAGGTAGGGAACCTTTTTCAACACTTTCTAATATTACTTCAAGTAGAAAGGGAGCTAGATCTTGTGTAAAAGCCTGATAAAACTCTGCAGAGAGGCCATCAACACCAGGGGATTTGTTAGTTTTACAATGTTCAATTGCAAATGGGATTTCCTGCAAGGTTATAGGGTCATCGCATAGTTTTCTATCATCTTGAGAGATTGGTGTGACGATAAGAGAGTTCAAGAATGTAGTGGTTGATTGATGGCAATAATTCAATTTGTATAAATTTCTATAGAAGTCCGAACAGAAATCAGATACGCTTTTCGGATTATCAGTCACAGTTTCGTTAATATTAAGTTGCTGGATTAAATTGAATTTCCCATGATGTCTTTCTAAGCCGAAAAAATAGGCAGAGTTCTGTTCCCCTTCTTCAATCCACATTTTCCTAGACCTTACAAAGGAACCTTTTGCTTTGTTGGAGTAAATCTCATTTAGTTTAAGTTGTTCCGAACTTAAAGTTAATCTCTCCTCTTCTGATATATCTGCAGGGTCCTTCTGGTACAAGGAAATTATTTTAGAGACCACTCTTTCTTCCTTCAATTTACGATTTTTGGATAAGATACTACCATAATTCCTCAAATATTGGCCAGTTTTAGATTTCAGAAGTTCCCAATTTCTACCAAAAGCATCCTCAGACTCTGCTTTATTCCAAAATTCCAATATTAGTTTTTTATGTCTGATTTTACCACATCGTGTCATAAAAACGAACTGTTTAGTTTCCAGTAAGCATTTCTACATCTTGTAGAGGGGGCAGAGTGGAAAGGGATAAATATGGAGACTGCATTATGATCTGTTAATGGGGTTGTGATGATATTAACTGATATTTTATCAATATTCAAATGATCAGAAATTAACCAATAGTCCAGTCGTGAGCGTCTGGTGGCACTTCTATTACTCCAAGTAAAAGCATTTATGTTAGGATTGTTAAACCTCCATACATCAATCAAGTTAAATTTTTTCATAAATAATTTTAAGTTTTCATTTACTGCTGTGGGAGCACGTGGAGGCCAACAGTCAATGTTGTGATCTAAAATCATGTTGAAATCCCCCCCTATTACTATACCTGAATTTGGGAAGTTATTAAGGGTATTTTGTATATGCTTCTCTAAAGTTTCAAGCATTATGTCGTTCTCATGGTTAGAATTATAGCCATATATGTTAATAACCATCAAAGTAAATTTTTCAATGGTTAATACTTGAAAAATAAAATGACCTGATGTATCACTGACAGATAAAAGAATAGTCCCTGGAAAATTATATTTTAGAGTCGCAACACCAGCAGAATGTACAGACCCATGAGCCTGCCACAGATCATTTCCCCACTGGGATCTCCATAATCTACCATCGTCTGGGACTGAGTGTGACTCTTGAATGAAACAAAAATCATATTTGTGCTGCTTGACCAACAAAAATAACGCCTTGCGCTTAACAATATTCCTTATCCCCCTGGCATTGAGAGTAATGATAGATAAAGACGTATTAACAAAAACAGATAGAATAATGTATGAAGTAAGTTTTGATGAGACTAGACTTTAACCTTACTGTAAGGAACTACACCATTTTAACTTAAATAAAAAGTGCATAGTGAAACTTAGTAAAGCAAATAAAACAAAGGAGGTACCTAGATTTTCAGACAACAAATTAACACATACCAGTTATTAGCAATTAATAAACATAAATGCTAGTCTCTAGGACATTGCAAAAGATTCGACTGGATGTATTAGATGAAGTCTTGTAAACATATTCAGTTGGGTGACATTAATGTGCTCAACAGCCCTTAGAAAAATAATTAAAAAATAAAGCGTTTCTCAGAACAGATAGAGAAACATACACGCAGTGAATGAAATGCATTTTGGTTATTATAGCTTAACTTGACTTAAGGCATATGTTGAGAGGTGTGGCGTTTACCACTATCAGGTATCTGGAAACAGTTCAGCTCCGTTGGCAAAGGCTCGACCGCCCACGAAGTAAGCAACTTTCCATTGTTCTCGCGCTCTAGCCACCAGTGGCCACAGCTGCATCCTATGCTCTCTGACTGCTGGGGACAGGTCTTCGGCAAAACGTAGCTTGTTGTTTTGAAGTAAGGCGGACTTCTTTGCAGCTTTCCAGACGGCATCACGGTATATACGAGCACCAAACTGTTGAATTATCCCTCGAGGATTGGTGGCATCTTTCTTTGGTTGGCCAAGCCGGTGCACTGAGTCAATAACATCGGGGAGTTTGGCCTTTTGCTCCGGCAGGATGGACTGACAGATGTGTATAACCTCTTGGCGGACGTTCTTGTCTTTGTTTTCAGCCATACCGTAGAGTTGCAGGTTCCACCGTCGCAAATAGTTTTCCAGCTCAGTTATTCGTTGTTCCAGTAGGCTCGCCTTTTTCTCCGCCACGTTGACTCGGCCATCAATGTTTGTCACTTTACCTTTCACTTCACGGGTCTCAGCGCAGGCAAAATCAACCGTCTTCTTTAGCCCCTCAATCTTCAGAGAGTCGATTCTCGTATTGAAGACAATTGAGATTTTCTGCACAATACCTTCACTGTCTAGATCCAAGGAGCACTGCGACTTCATTTTCTTTGGTGCAGGAGGTTTGGAGGGAGTTGTGGAGGGAGGTATGGAGAGAGGGGGGAGATCTGGGTCCCAGAGGGAGATCACAGGTGCATCTGCCATGCAGTAGTCGTGTAAGTTGTTCATAAGCGGATTCTCCATCGGAACCTGCATGCTGACGCAGTTGTGGTATGCTAGCTAGCAATGTTATTAGCCAAAGTTTTTATTTTATTTATTTTTTTCCCTCCCCCACGTGTGTCGTTGAGAGGCGAGAATTCTACACAATACGAGCTAAATAATAAGACAACACAATGCACTCAACTCTGCATGAAGATGACTCCAACAATCTACTTTAAGTAACTATGTTTCACTAACATGCAAATCTGAAGGTGAACAGCTCCGAAGTGTACGTGCACTCACACTGCCATCTTGGGCTCCCCCCGTCAAACGAGTTCACAAGTACGCAAGTACGGACAAAAACGTGTATTGATAAACGGCCATGGATAACCAAGCTAGTGAACGCCTACCTAACGTTTGTTTCTCTATGCAATTTTACATGGGTTTTAAGATGTCATGTAGGCGGCGTAGTGGCGACGTGTACACGTGAAGACTTGCTGGCGGCGGTGTAGCGACGGCGTTATAGACGTTGTCAACATTTCTTACGCCCCCGTGAGTGATTAACATGTGCAACGTGTGAACGTCGCCATTAGTGATTAACATGTGCAACATCTGAACGTCGTCGTGAGTGATTAACATGTGCAACGTCTGTACGTCGCTGTGAGTGATTAACATGTGCAACGTCTGAATGTCGCCGTGAGTGTCGCCAAGAGTAAAAGAATGTAGCAAAATAAAGATTTAACATTTCAGTCATGGGTTTAACAACATATTTGTAAAATACTAGTGTAGTCAGTGAAAATAATTGTCACACAAATAGTTTATAACAACCTGATATTAAAACTTAAGGAACTCTAATCATATTAACAAATATTCATATTTTTGCTTGGTTAACTGTCTGAATAGCTAGTAATATAAAATGACAACACAAGCCTAGGTCAAAATTTCACTGATCCGAAACATACACTCTCTATTAATGAAAATACTAAAGAGTAAATGTTACAGAATACAATGAAATGTACAGTGATCACTGCATATTACAGCTAAATCCAAAATCTAAATGTACAGCAGTAATCAGTCGGTGTGTAGTTCACTTGTTTAGCCACATGGTGGTATCAGGCAAACTTCCTACGGAGCAAGTTGTAAGACAATTATAAAACATATTCACAAACATAACATAAAATACAATTTAAATATATTAAAATTAAAAAATACACCACAAATTATGTGGTATTACTGTGGATCAAAATACACTGTTGTTAATATTTAACCTGCATTGCTGTTTATTAAAGATACATTTTTACTCATGGTTATTCAGAATATACAGTGGGGAGAACAAGTATTTGATACACTGCCGATTTTGCAGTTTTTCCTCCTTACAAAGCATGAAGAGGTCTGTAATTTTTATCATAGGTACACTTCAACTGTGAGAGACGGAATCTAAAACAAAAATCCAGAAAATCACATTGTATGATTTTTAAATAATTAATTTGCATTTTATTGCATGACATAAGTATTTGATACATCAGAAAAGCAGAACTTAATATTTGGTACAGAAACCTTTGTTTGCAATTACAGAGATCATACG
>JACXGI010019120.1:0-12453 GCA_016801175.1 Esox masquinongy
CACACACACACACACACACTTAGAATTCAGCTTCATAAACAGGGAAATAAAAATGTATTCCTCTTTAATTAAAACATTTTTACTAATCCAAACCCCAAAAACCCAACCTTAACCCTGAAACATAAGCTTAATGCTTAATGGATAACCTTTATCCAATTCTTAATCCCTATATATACATAAACGTAAATTAGAAACTGATTAACTTTCCTTTATATCAGATTCAGTAAATACATATGAAAAGTAATAATAAAAATAATAACAAAAATATGCACTGACCCCTAAGTGAAAGCAATAACGTGTTAATGAATCGTTAAAGAGCACAACCTTATCAAGAGCAGAACGACGTGTGAACTTAACAAGTGGTCTTGCCTCGCATGTGATCTACAGGGCAGCCCGTCGGCTACACTAGCATTATCTAGATTAGGGGGCTTGTAAAAGCCATTTGGCCTTATAGAAACCGTGCCATTTATTTAACTTCAGACATTTTGTGTAGGGAAGCCATGTTCTCTTCCTGCCAGAAAAATACAATGCTCCTAATTGTACTCTGATACATTTAGAATGGAAAGCTTTTCCGTGGACATAATTTTGGCTCCGAGGCTAGAGAGCTTTCTTGGCAGGGAAAGGGCACTTGATTCATCGGGTGTTTCACAATGTATCACTAAAAAGTTCTGGTGAGCAGCCAGTTCCCTATAGGGTAATTTTTCCATCCAGATGCGAACGCTATCGGAGGCCCCTCATCAGCGAAACTAATTATGATCTTGCATTTGCTGATGCCTGCTCACTCCAACGTTTCACATCAGACATTAATCATACATACAAGGAAAATGAAAAGAAGTGAAAGGGAGATCAGGGTACGGTAGCCTGGCGCTGCCATAAAGAGTCAAAATGAAGACAATCACTTAATGAGTTGGAGAAAATGTTTTTACTGGGCTATCAGCGAGTTGCTCTGACAATTGTCATTTTCAAGCAGGGAACATAATTCAGGCTCCACACTGCTGTGCTGTAATGACTGGGCGGGATGGACAAAATGATTCTCTCCAGGCCAAACTCTCTCAAGAGGCACTGAAACACCAATATTGTAACCTCCAGTTTAAACATTTTGTAATTCATTATACTAAGGGTGAGTGTGAAAATAAAAGTAAACCACAATCACAAATTAATGCCAAATTCTAATCTAACATTTATAAATGATTACTTCAAATAGAAAAAAAAAAAAAAAAAACGATTGGCTCTTGCTTGACCAGGCAAATTGAAGACAAACTTTTTTCATAGTGAATTACCTAGAGAGCAAACGCCATCTTACACATCATCAAATTCAACATATTGTACACATTCCAGTGCACAATATATCACATACAAACTGGATGACTTCGAAACAGTGCTGAAATGTTTCTGGGGATCCATTTTGGTTTGTGACGCTGAAATGACACTGAACCTTTATGTCATCATTTCTCATTTATTTACTTATTTTTACTTAGAAATAATGTGCCAGTCTATAATAAGGATCAATGTTTAGGCTAGGACCTCGGAAGACTTCTGGAAATAGCGGGGAACAGCCTTCCCAGGACACCGGCACCTTCCCTCAGAGCTTTTATGTGGTTGCCACATGGCCGGAATGACAGGTATGACATGATTGATTGATTTATTCTTTCCTATCCTGTTCTAGCATTACAAGCCAAACACGCTGTCCATCATCATCTCTCTGTTTTTCTCCCTCCGCCGAGCACAAGTCCAGGACCAAGACTCTGTCGGCCAAATTGCTCCCACGTGTTGCCTAGAGTCACAGACACTTCAAACAGCTGGCGAGCATAAATGTTTACAGGTTGAACACGGCTTGAGCTGATAGCGGTCCGCGACGTGGATATCATTCACCCTTGCCTACAGAAGAGTTGGGCTTGGACCAACAAAGTTAAGACTTGTGGATCGTAAACTGACTTGACCCATGCTAACAGCCAGGTTTCGCCACGTGAAGACGTACAATAGAGAAAATAAATAAAATAATACGTTTGATATATGGATGACCAGTCGCTCAGAGGAATGCCGCGACACAGTTCCTGTTCTGAGAGGAAAGACTATCACTTTATTCAGCGGGCATTGCAGGAAGCGGCGTAGCTCAGCCCTGTGTGATCTGATGTGGCATTTCACAAGCGGCAGAGCACAGCTAACCAGCAATTAATAATAACCTACAACAGAGGACTGCTGAACAGTAATCAATAGGGCAAGCGAAGAGATCCACTGACTCAAAAAGAAACCTGCGTCGTGCATAAATTATAGAAAGAGAAGCTGCAACCAGGGTGTTGTCGCGTAGTCCGTACAGTATTGCATATTGGCATTTTATGATCCAGATATACCCACAGGATCCCCCCAATTTCATGCCAAAATGCATCTATTTTTGACCGATTTACGAATGCATTTTATCGGAGTGGTTCCAGGGTTTGTGACTGAGTTAAACAGAAACCATTCAACATTAACAGTTCAGGTAAAAACTGACTGTTAAGGGTTAGGGCCAGTGTTTTGGAATGTGTAAAAAGAAAGTAAAACGTAAAACAACACATCCAAGTTGGTCAACGCCTCACAATGTATTTGCCAACGGCTACGGCCGAGTTAAGTGGACAAACTTCAGATATTTCCACGTAGAGTATGTGAACTCCCTAGATACACAGTATGAGGGAGTTTTTTAAAGAACAGAAAATTCCCTTTGAAATAGATACATCTTGCAGCTAGAATATGTTGAACAAATACTGGTTCTGGCCTATCTGACGTTCCAGGTGTGCAGACGGACTACCTTGTAAGCACACGTTCATGGAAGATGAACTACCACGGCAGTTTGACTAATCACACCCAATCAAGACTCGTTAGCAGCCCTGCTGACCATCATGGTCTGTTATGTTGGTCGGTGACTGTTTGTCTGTGCGCGCTGGCATGCATTTGTGCACATCCAAAAGGATGCAGGTTTGCGGCATTCGCGCACGCACGCACGCACGCATCCTTGTGTGTGTGTGTGTGTGGATGCACACGTGTGTGTGTGTGTGTGTGTGTGCGCAAGTGTTTGTCGGGAGGGTTTTCTCTCCAGTAAGTTCAAGTGTCAATTACACAGGAAAAGCAACAGAGTCCATGCCTGTCAAATGGCTCACAGTCCCAGACTTCCTTTTCAATGATCAGCTCGTCCTGCTCTGCCGTGTGTAGACTAAGGCTCAACTCCCCCTCCACATGCCAGGTTCAACTCAGCCCTCCCCAAAAAGACATATACAAAATCAGGCTGTCTCGCTGACTTTGGCAGATCTCCGGAGAGGGTGGGGTGGGGGGGTATATAAGAAAAAAGAAAAAAGCTCTGATGTCTTTGTTTTCCCTAAGTGCAAAAAAAAAAAAGATACAGTTTTTGTCATTCCTGTCACGTACCAGGTGGCGTGACGGCTCTGATTCCACACAGAGGCATTGTTGTTTTGCCAGGGAGCTACCAGGAAAGTGGTCCCTGCTGACCTGCCTCAGTTGATCACAGGATCTGGTGCTCAAACTGATCCCACTGTCTGGGATCTGACAGCCACCACGCGTTCCACTTCATGCTACACAGAAGCTATGGCTGCCACTGTTGCTGCTGCAAGGATATGGGTGGTGGTGGTGCTGCTGGGATATGGGTGGTGGTGGTGCTGCTGGGATATGGGTGGTGGTGGTGCTGCTGGGATATGGGTGGTGGTGGTGGTGCTGGGATATGGGTGGTGGTGGGATATGGGTGGTGGTGGTGGTGCTGCTGCTGGGATATGGGTGGCGGTGGTGATATGGGACTCAGGCTGGGGTTTCAGCCTTTTGGGAATGAGCCTCCATCATTAAAATCTGAAGAAATGGTGAGTTTGGCAAAAACACAAACAAAAGACCAAAATGGAATCCTACTAATTGAACCAATGCTGCTTCAATAACGTTTTTAATAATTAAAAAAAAAAATCCAATGGACCCAGGTGAATAACTCTGACAGCGTTATACACTGTTGGTAGGTGTAATATACTGCATTCTGTTTGTGTGTGATTTATTATTAATGCCTTCTGTTCAGTCTGCGTGCCTAGAGATGCCTCCCACTCTATCCGTCCTCCCGGTGAGAGGAATGCTGGGTAATTAGACCTGGGATTGTAATCACATGTATTTATTCACTGGGTCTGTTCCCACCTCACTTCCAGGTGAGCTGAGTGGGAAGAGACCTTTCCCCCACTGCCCACCACTTCATCAAGATTTGACAGGAAAGAAGAAACTCTACTTCTATTCAGTTACATTACTATGGAAAGTTAATTACAGTTACATCACAAACAAAATGAGATGTCAGTTATATTAGAAACAAAAGTTAATTTATTATTTTAGAACCAAAAGGTTAATTTAAGTTACTAGTCAGTAGTAGCTTAACAAACTTGAAAAACATGTTCATTGCAGATACACAAACAAGGTTATCTTATATCAGCCAAAAATATTAAATATGAGTGTTTCAAAGTTTTATCACTTAGGAATAATCTTAAAATAAAAAAAAAAAAACAATGGAAATCCATCTTTCGAGGCCTGAAAATATGAACTAGTAATTTTCCCCCACACTCTGCCCACGACACGTCCCGACCGGGTTATAGTTAAATAAATAGCTTTGAGACCATGCTCATAGGAAGAAGTACAGTCAAACACATCAGAGAAGAGAGTCATGGTGATCACACAGGAGGCTAACATCTAAATTATTTAAAAAAATATACAGATTCTTACAATGGTTGAGGGCGGCAAAGAGAAAGAGACAGAGAGAGTGCCGGCTTGTGGTCTAAAATAAGTGGCTATAAACAAAGCCCTTGAAATTAAATTACATTTAATTCACTTAAGTTATCTGCAGGAGCACTTACTTTAAATAAACAATTATTTAATCAGCTGCGGCGAAATTAGGTGAACCCCTCTTGACAATTTCAATTTATGAAATCCTGCGTCAACATTTTGGGCTCGGCTGCTAGCATCTCGGTGCCTTCGGCGCAACATCTGGTTACAATTCCAGACATATCGAACCATCAAGTCGTATCTGGCTAGGAGGTTACTCTGGGTTTACGCAAATCCAGTGTCTCTCGCTAAATTGCTTCCCTAATTGTATAATTCGGTTTGAGTTTTAATAAATTAGGTTTAATTCATTCCTGCAAGATGTATTCCTCTCCAGAATCTAAAAAGAGAAGCATGGGAGGTCACTGGGCACGGCAATAGAAGAAAGACACCGGGAATCCACTTTTCCTTGACATTCTCCAATTTGCTGCTAGCGCACACACACACACACACACACACACACACACACACACACACACACACACACAGTACTGTGGCATGGCTGAGATCACACTTTATTATAGTGCGATGGGAGCCAGTGTGACTGAGAGTTCAGCAAGTGCCCCTTCGAAAACTTCTGACACAAAATTAAAGGGACAGTAACGTTAAATCAGTCTGAAACACGAAAACCAGACATTTACTTTTTCTGAACTTATTCCTATTTCTCGATTTTCCCCATAATGCATATTGGTGATCTCACCACGTGGTCTCTGTCCCCACTCCTTTAATGAGAAATGCAGTATGCAGCTTGATAACAGATGTATTAGCTAGAAAACCCCAGAAAAAAGCACATTCGTAGCCCTTTCATGTTAAACTCTCCAAAACTACAATAAGCCTATGTAACTCTGCAGAACATATTTGTTTAACTAAAGTGATCTTATTTGAGGGGTACAAAACATGTGTCAATGAGCAAGGACCATTATCTTCGTAAAAAAAAATAAACTTCATGAAGTATCCGGACCAGCTCCCATGCTCCCTATAAATACATTGGCAATGTTTTTGAGGCCATCCAAAGACTACTGCTGTCTCTGATGAGGCCACATCAAGACATATGAAAGACCACTGATCAAAGACGAGCTGTTTATCTGAGAGACACCAGTCTATCATTACATCCATGGACTACAACTCTTCCAGCACACACAGCTGTATACAGCTGTATGTCAGACGTCTGTCATGTAAAGCCACTGAGCGTACAGTACCATATCAGCAGGGAGCAATAAGCCTATGAGTCGGGCACTCTGGTTAAACCTAAACATAAAGGGCGGCTCTTATGTACACCAACATAATAAATGCCCTGCTTAGGAACAATGCCCCACTTCTTCATTCAACCCTATACGAAAATGATTCATTCCCTTCCATCTTTTCACAAGTCTCAATGCATTCTGGGTCTCCGTGTTAGCTGTGGCTTCCTGCGATACTGAAGGGGCCCCTTCCCGGTTCTGAGGAGAGAGGATGTACACTGGCAGGGGAACAGTGGGAAAGGAAGCCAATGTGTGGTTAGTACAATGGCGCTCACTTCTGCTGGTGTCACCTGTCACCTAATCTCACCGCCATGTCCTGTCACTCCCGTGCCATGTGACACTTCAAAGGCTGGCTTGGTCATGTGGCACAGGTACAATAGAATCTCACCGAGGGGATAATGGAAGTCACGAGACAATGACGCCATCGGAGGAAGGAGGCTGGGAATGCAGTGACATCAATGAATTCTAAAGGGAGCTGTGACCTCGTCCCGCGTACCACAAAAGCCCTAACGAGGTGACGGTGTTACATACAGAACAGACACACTCTGGAATACCAAACGTGCTGATTTACACAGAATGTTGGTGTTTTTTAAGAGTGTGCTGTGAAAACCCTTTTGTGTTTAGAGAGCATGTAAAAGGCTGCGTCAAATCTCACCAAATAGGGTTTGTGTCTCTCATACAATCAAATGGTTAAAACATGCAACTGGTTTACAGTGTGAAACCTGATTGATGATAAGGGTTTCTGGAGAATCTTTTCTGGTGGAATTACAGCTTTTTAATGCTTTATTTAGACAGATTAGAAGCCAGTATGAAAATAAAAATAAAATGTATGCACTCCCTACTGTATGTCTCTCTGGATAGGAATGTCTGCTAAATTACAAAAAAAATAATATACAATTAAGAAAATGAAAACATGACACTAAAAAGGATTAAACTCTCAACCACACTGTAATGAATTTTTTTTAGACCGAATTGAAATAAAACATTTTTGATTTAATTGTCTACTTTAAGAGGATCGCGCGTGATTTAACATATCAGACTCCATAATTATTTTACACAATGTTGTAGGCATCTTCACAAAAAAAATGAAAGCACAGCTCTATATTAAGCTGCTGGTTCTGTCATGACATGCAATAATGGATCATATTCAACTACAGTATCCTACAATGTCTGATGAAGAGAAGGGGGAAAAACAACTACTGCTTACTGCTGGTGGAGGAGCACTGCGCCCAACAATGCCAGCCAAAAATTGTTTAAGCTGGGGAATGATCAAATGATCAGACGCATACATCAAGTCAAAACACTCGATTAGGTGATGTTACAACACGCCACGTAATGTTTCAATACTCCAGTACAGCTGAGGTTTCTTCTTAAATTGGGCACACGGTAGATTTGATGTTTCAAAGCACAATTCACTGTATCTGTCTCTTGTAATGTACCTCTAGCCCTTTAGTATGGGTGGAATGTCACCCCGCTGATTCCCTGAGAGAGAGGATTATTCACTGCCTGGGGGGATATATTCAGGCAGAGGGAAGGAAGTTGGGCTTCCTAATTGCTGGCCTCATTTGATCGAAAAATCTGTTTTGCAAATTCAGTAGCAAATTATTCAGGCATAGCTGTAAATGCTATCATCTTCACAGTTTGTATACCAAATAAATCTAGAGAGCTATGAGAGGTGGGTGATTTATTTTTTGGGGTGGATAATATATTTATTTTTTTTTGCCAGGAAGCACGATAACATGTAATTGCTGGTAAAAGTCACAGGGGTTCATAACGGTGAAGCCGGGATAGTAATTTCATTAACAGAAGCGAAAAGGTTTCTATAAAGAAGACAGAGACACCCTGGGAACAGCCAGAGGTAAACTCTGGCACACTTTGGTTTAATAGTCTGTGTGCCGTGATGCTCTTTGGAAATGAGGACACAGAAACCTTCACCTTGCCCTGAAGGGAAACACACACAGAGCTGTACTGACGGTATTCCCTCCCTGCACACTGTAAACCATTCACTATCTGCACATGAGGTGATGGAAGTATTAACAGAAGCAGAGAGCGAGAGAGCGATGGAGAGAGAGAGCGAGAGAGAGAGAGCGAGAGAGAGAGACTCAACAGCCAAATCCACCGTTCAGCTTGCAGACGGTTTGCAGCTGAGCATGCGGCTTTATTTTTCCAGCGGTCACCTAGCCAGGCCCAATCTCAGTCACCATCCAAAGAGAATTCTAGAAGAAAAAAAACATTTTCTGAAAATAAATAATCGTGTTCGGGTGAATCAGTCTGGACACAGAAAGCTCCTTTGTCAATACACAAACATAAATAGATTCACTCCTACACAGCAGTACTTCGGCTTGCTAACTGTATTTACCGACGATACTACCCATCCCTTCAAGGTCCAATATGAATTCCTTCACTCAGGGTTTTTTACTGAAAAACGGACAGTGAGATATGTAGAGACATAGAGCAAGAGAGGGAGAATACAGAGAGAGAAAGAACGAAAAAAAAAGAGAGCAGGACAAGCAGGAAGGATTGAACTTCCATATGTTTACAGAAGCCCGGGCCACTGGTGGTTCTGTCCAATCTGTACCTGTTAAATAAAGCCCCGCAGAGCTTTCAGACCTGGGAAGCACAGTGGATGTAGGAAAGTCAGTCACAGTTCCAAGCAGGCTGTGATGCAGCTTAAACTGTGCCGAACCACACACCACCACCCAAGTCTGCCTCCCTGCCCGACTCAGAAAAGCCCAGGGTACACACTGGCACACCACACCGCAACACGCTCACCGCCGCCACATCAACTCATCAGACGGACTCAGCGATGGGCTGAGAGAGAAGCCCACGGCGCACGGAGGTACACGAGCGGGACACGACAGCAAGTCGCGCAATATTTAATGTAATTGCTCGGCGGTAGACACTAATGAAGTCCCAGCAGAGTTCCCCAAACCAGTATCCCGACTGTCAGGGGAATCAAATGAAAAAAACAAACACACACGATAAACTATAAATATGTACATGTTTGCATCGCGGGGAGTTGAGGCGCTGCAAAGAGAGACGATGGTCATGCCAGCCGTGCCCTCAGTCAGCAACAGATCACATGGAGAATGGCACCGAGCGGACGGTGGAGTGTCTCTCTTATTTCATCCACCCCCTGGACTTAACCGCAAGGGTGAGTACTGATCTGGCCCCCTACAGCTTTAATTAGGCAAGCATAGCTGGGGAAACACTATCCTCGTCTATTAGAGTCCCCTTACTGTAAAGAGGAGAGCAATTCAACTGCCTGACTTGACTGACTATGTGAAACACAGGGAAGCAGATACAGAGTTCTGGCGATTTACTGTTTCCCAAAAGCTGACATGAACAAAAGAAAACTATTTTTTAGGGGGGGGGGACTACAACTCTTCCAACTGAATTTCAGTTTAAGACATGTAGTTGAGTGCGCGCCTGGCCGGGCATGGCAACGAGACAGAGAAATGTAGTGTTGAACCATGCTATAAGTCTTAATTGCCTAGCAACCTTGGACAAGTAAGTCCTACAAATGAGGGGATAAAGGGGGGGGGTCTTTCCCTCTCATTTTGCTTAATTTAGATGATTAGGGTGTTTTCAGACAGAGGGGATAATGAAAGGCACTTTATTGTATTAAATCCACCTCTAAACGACTGGGATAGGAGAACAGCCACTTCGGCCAGGATTCTGTCACCTTTATCAGTCTTCTGAGTATGAACTCAGACAGGCCAAATTACTTAACAGAGCCAATTAGAGACAGTAGAGTCCTGGAGATTTAGGCGGGGGGGTGACCAGAACAGCCTTAATGGCCAGAAGTAGGAGTTCTCAGGCGGAGGTGGAGGATGACCAGAACAGCCTTAATGGCTAAATCCTGTATAACTGTAAGCCAACAAGAGACACAGCTCAGACACAGGGTGATATGAGTCTTAAAAGCGGAATATACGTACTGTACATCTATAATACATCTATATCCCCCATATATATATATATATATATACACACACACACACACACACACATATATATATATAAAGAGAGAGCGAGAGAGAGAGTGAGAGATAAAGAGAGAGAGAGAGATGAAGTGGTAGAGAGGGAAAGAGGAAGAAAAAGCAAGCCTTGAGAGAGAGCGAGAGAGAGCGAGAGAGAGAGAGAGAGAGAGAGAGAGTGAACGAGAAAGCAGACAAACGGGGGGAAACGCATTGGTTTCCGACGTCTGTCATGGTATCTTCCTGTGTTCCATGTTCACCTTGACCTGCATGACCATGCCGGCACCAGTCATTTCCCAGAACCACGACCCTTCCTCTCCAGCGGGCTAACACGGGCCCACAGGTCACACACTGAAACATGGGTCCAGAGCAGGAGGAAGGACACACATTCTATTTTAGGATTACACACAGATGCCGGCGCCCGCATACACACACGATGCCAGAGTGCCAACCACACACACACACACACACACACACACACACACACACACACACACACACACACACACACAGACACACACACAGACACACACACAGACACACACACAGACACACACACACACAAGACAACTGGATGTTGGCAGAAAATAATGAAATCCATGGTCTTTTTTTTAAACATTACATCAAATAATAATAATAATAATAATAATAATAAATTTAGCTTTGTGATACATATAACCAGTTGGAGTAAATAGTCCTCCTATGTGCTCACTAAATACACAGCACACAGTGTCAGAGACCACGAGTCAGGTGGAAGAATACCGTCTGGTGGTATGTCAGTTGTGCAGTTGGTGTATCCATCCGCCTTTGAGCCTCACTGGGCAGTCGCCTAGTAGCCGGCCATGACTGCCCTCCCGTCACGTTCCTGCCCGGGCATGCTGCCCCCCGCGTGGGACGATCCTGCGGTGCATCATGGTCTGTCTGGGATGGATATCGCTAAACTGTCTTTGCGTGGATACGACGTCAGATCAAAGCAAACGGGGCCTTATGGGAAGTTTATGACTTCAAGGACAACTGTGGACATTGAAGGCTTTCTCAGGACGATTACTGGCGAATGGCACCAACCGCTTTATACGTGAAGACCGTGACCACGCACAAGCACAGGCTATTTCGAGAGCATGTGTTAAAAACAGAACAGTGAGGATGGGGGGAGAGGAGGAGAAAGGGGGGTACAGGCCAGTGAAACAGGAATTCAGCAATCCAGTAGGATTTTCAATAAGACCACAGAAGAAAAGGAAGACAGGAAAAGAAAACAAGAGGAAGACAGGTGGAGATGGAGACAGGAAGAAGAGAGGAAGACAGGAGGAGATGAAGACAGAAAGTGGAGAGGAAGACAGGTGGAGATGGAGACAGGAAGAAGAGATGGAGACAGGAAGAAGAGAGGAAGACAGAAAATGGAGAGGAAGACAGGTGGAGAGGAAGACAGAAAGTGGAGAGGAAGACAGGTGGAGAGGAAGACAGAAAGTGGAGAGGAAGACAGGTGGAGAGGAAGACAGAAAGTGGAGAGGAAGACAGGCGGAGATGAAGACAGAAAGTGGAGAGGAAGACCGGCGGAGAGGAAGACAGAAAGTGGAGAGGAAGACAGGTGGAGAGGAAGACAGAAAGTGGAGAGGAAGACAGAAAGTGGAGAGGAAGACAGGTGGAGAGGAAGACAGGCGGAGATGAAGACAGAAATTGGAGAGGAAGACAGGTGGAGAGGAAGACAGGCGGAGATGAAGACAGAAAGCGGAGAGGAAGACAGGTGGAGAGGAAGACAGAAAGTGGAGATGAAGACAGAAAGTGGAGAGGAAGACAGGTGGAGATGAAGACAGAAAGTGGAGAGGAAGACAGGTGGAGATGAAGACAGAAAGTGGAGAGGAAGACAGGTGGAGATGAAGACAGGAGGAGTGAAGTCATTGGTTCTGGGTGAGCGGTAGGAGCAGAATACAGACCCTATTACCAGTTCCATCTGGGCCTGGAGGGGAGAGGAGTGTGTGTGTGTGTGTGTGTGTGTGTGTGTTATACAGTCTGGGCTGACTAGGCCCTCCTGGCTAATTGAATGGCTAGCCTGTTTCCAATTTTCACTACTTCTAATATCTGAAGATACCTCCGTCCCCCCAACCCCTCTGGTACAATTTAAGCCCTGACCCCTTTAGTGGCCCAACAACAGGTTCCAGGGGCTCCTACTCCCCCCTCCCTCCTTCACTCCCTAAACAGTGACTCTTTGTTGACCCCCTCCCGTTAGATTTCATGCTCACAGGCCAAGCTTAATTAGCCCTCCAATCCTTGAAATATGGTAGGACTCAGCACACACATCTGAATGCACACACACACACACACACACACACACACACACAAACACACAAACACACACACACACACACACACACACACACACACACACACACACACACACACACACACACACA
>JACXGI010019121.1:0-12457 GCA_016801175.1 Esox masquinongy
CAACACAGTTTGTTTCAAAGAAAAGGAACGACCTGTTTGAAAGGAGAAGTGGAGGGAAAGAGAAAGCAGGTTGACAGAGTAACACGGGGAAAACCCTCTTGTGTCTTGGATGACACCCCAGGAGAAGGATCTGTTAGGTGGGATGGGACTTCAGTATAAATACAGGACAAGCTCTGCTCCATTTTCAACAATCATTTGAACAAGCTGAACATCCAGACTCTTGAAGAAACTGAGGAAGCAGCATCCATGGCGAATGCAATGACATCCACGGCCCTCCTTGTCTTCCTGGCCTGTCTGCTCCTGGTCAGTGTTGAAGGTAACCTCTCTGACAAATCTCTAACAACATCACTAAGATCTCTGTCAACTTTATTAGAAATATGCAACATGTGAATTGACTTGGAAAGACATGAAGAAGTGCTTTATAATATTAGGTGATATTTCTGACGGAAAAAAAGTATTTTAGAAGCTGTAATAATGCCATAACTAACATGCATTAATCTTTGGTTATCACCAGGTCAGGTGGGTCATTCTAAAGCTCGGTGCCTGTGTCTGAATGGAGTGGTGAATCAAATTAAACCTGTTCTCATTCAAAAGATTGATGTGCACAACTCCACCAGCTCCTGCCCACACATGGAGATCATGTAAGAACTCTCTGTGTGCAACTGTTTATTTTTAATGCCCTTAGTATTTACACCTGCTAGTAAGATATTATGCATATGATATAAGCCCCTCTTTCTTGGCTGTTTAACATTGTGATGAGAGCTGTAACTATAGTGCCTGTCTGAACTATTTAACATTTTGATGAGAGCTCTATAGTACCTGTCTGCTCTGTTTAATATTTTGAGTGCTCTAACGTGTCTCTATCTCCATGTGTGGTTAGTGTCACCTTGAAGAATGGAGCCAAGAAGAGGTGTCTGAATCCTGAGTCTGGAATGGGGAAGAAAGTTGTAAACAAATGGTTGGAAAACCAAAGGTGAGTCAGACTACATATGCTTTTATACTGTAAGAAAAAAATATATATATTTAAATAATACATAATAATGACGTATGCTTCCTAATGGATCAATGTTCACATCAGAATGTCATATAATTTTATCAGTTTACTGAGATACATTTTTGATATTTCACCCTGTGTTTCTCCATAATATGTATTTATTAGTAATTTCATTAAAGGTGAATGTATAACAATTGTTATTCTCTTTCTTTTAGGAGTGTGTAATAAAACTGGGAATATAAAACCCCCATTGAGACCTTTTCCATGAGGAAAAAAACTGAAGGTACTACACTGAAGATTGCCAGCATCTCCCGTGTTTACACTGTGGGATGGCACTGAGAAGTTGTTTTTCTTAACTGACAAATGTTGTAAACCTGTAAAAAGATATACTGTAACTTATCTCTAGCAGTATTTGATATTTCTAGAATAATGAATGATGCTTTTTTATTATCAAAGTTGTTTGTGGTTAATTTATGCTAATGTCAAATGTATAACACATGTAAATATATACACTATAGATTTCACGAATCGTCAGGTATCATAATAAGTCAACGGAACAAATGTAAACACTATCTTTTTATTATTGTTTGTTTTTTATAAAATAAAGAAACATTTTCCCTCTCTTCATCTAGACTTTTGCTACCAAACTTAATGTCACCTGTAGAATCATGAAATGAAGTCAATTTGTTGACTTTTATTTAGAATTGCATACATTCATGATGTTTAATAGATACCTAATAGGAACCTGCAGTTACAGCCAACTTTACTGTTAATCTGGGAAAGGAAGAGATGGGGAACAGACACACGTTCAGTCTTTGGGCCCTGTAGGGTTTTTATAGACATAATAACACGAGAGGATGAAAAAAACGACTCAAACAACTGAAAAGTGAAATGGTTGTGGAGGGTGAGGCAGCTCTGTCCGGGGCCGTAACCATGGGAGCATCAGAACTCTTCTCCAGGCCGTCTTCATCCTTTTTTGGCAGTGGGGTACAGGGTCACTGCCTCTCTTCCTCATTTCTCCCTATGCCCAGAGCTGCTCTTCAGGGGCCATTTTATCTGTTCCCTGACACAGGCTTAACTGGAGGCAGGTATGCCATGCAAAGGCATGGTAGCTATGCTGCATTCAGAAATGCATTATTTGGCTTTGGATATGCTGGTTTTCAAGAGGATGTTGGTGGGACCTGGATGGAGGAGGCCCGTCAGAAAGAACATTAGCGAACATCAGGGGCGGCATATGGGGGGGAAAAGTTAGGATGATTCTAAGGGCCTGTGACTGACAGGGGCCCTAAACAAATATTAGAACATTATTTGGTGGGGCCCAATACGATATATTTTCAGTGGGCCCAAAATCTCTGGCAGCGCCCCTGGCGAACATGCAGTGATTATGGAGGAATATACGAAAGCCTCTCAAGAACAAGCATTATCATTGATAATAATAATCTATTCAGAAAGTCCAAACAATGTTGATTAAAAATATATATTAATATCACACTTTATGTTACCCCCAAAAGCAGTTCAGTTAAGTCCTAGTTCAGACTTTAGTTCGATAGCTCATACAATTCATTTGGTCTCCGGACATCTGACATATTTTTTTATTTTTGACCTGAACCAGCTCACATGAATCAAGCAGGACAGGGTTTGGTAATTAGTTAACATGTTGATTCAGCTATGCTAGCTCCAGAGGATATCATAGAAAATGTTATCACTACTATGCTGCTAAAGCTGAAAAAAATGAAACTGCAGTCATGATCATTATTCTTATGATTAATTAATATGTTCTAGATTAAAATTCAGGTAATAAAAATAACTAAACACATAACTAACTAAGCAAGACAGCTAGCCAACTATCTATCCTGATTCCCAAAGCAGATGATACTTCAACAGGAGCTGTGTGTTCATGTTTCAGACCCATTGCTGAGCACTGTGAGCGCAACAATTTCTCACTGCAAATGTGAAACCAAAACTGTATTTCCAAATTTTGTAAATCACATAGTCACAACAATTGTTGAAGTGTGAATAGGCCCTGAGACATGGAATGGCTGGGGGTCTCCAGGAGAGGTTTGAGAACCACTGAGGTGCTCGGTTGTGTTGTCTCAGCAGAACTGTGGTTCTGAATCTGTATCTGCTGGTTCCCCTTTGGCTATGATCACAAGAACAACAGAGCAGGTCTTGAGCAGAAAAGACACACTTGCGCTTAGTAGGTCAACCACTTTTCCCAGCCATCAGAAATAACTCTGATGAGGGTGGTGCCATCCGCAAACTTCAGGAGCTTGACAGAGTGGTGACTGGAGGTGCAGCTGTTGGTGTACAGGGAGAAGAATAGGGGGGACAGGACACAGCCTTGGGGGGAGCCGGTGCTGATGGTCAGGGGGTCAAATAGGTGCTTTCCCAGCCTCACGTGCTGCTTCCTGTTGGACATGAAGGATGTGATCCACCTGCATGTGAACTCAGGCACTCCCCGTTGAAATATCTTGTCCTGGAGCAAAGCGAGAATTCTGGGGTTGAATGCGGAACTGAAGCCCACAAACAGGATTCTGGCGTAGGTTCCAGGGGAGTCCAGATGCTGGAGGATGAAGTGAAGAGCCATGTTGACCGTGTCGTCCACAGACCTGTTGGCTCTGTAGGCAAACTGCAGTGGGTCTAGTAGTGGGTCAGTGATGGTCTTGAGGTAGGACAGTACAAGGCGCTCCAATGACTTCATAACCACAGAGGTCAGGGCGATGGGTCTGTACTCATTAAGTCCTGTGATCCTTGGCTTCTTGGGGACTGGGATGATGATGGAGGACTTGAAACAGGTCGGGATGCAGCATGTCTCCAGTGAGGTGTTGAAGATGTCTGTAAACATGTGAAAAATGAGTCAAAAAACAAATGGATCCAATTGCTAAAAAAGCATTCTGATGTCCACCAGTGGCGAAACATATAACATAACATATCAGATATATATTTTTAATCATATCAGGAAAAAAAATATATATATATATATAAAAAAAATATATATATATATATATATAAATATATAGAAAACAAACAATAATAAACACATAATAATGACGTATGCTTCCTAATGGATCAATGCTCACATCAGAATGTCATATAATTTTATCAGTATACTGAGATACATTTTTGATATTTCACCCTGTGTTTCTCCATAATATGTATTTATTAAAGGTAAATGTATAACAATTGTTATTCTCTTTCTTTTAGGAGTGTGTAATAAAACTGGGAATATAAAACCCCCATTGAATCTTTTTCCTGAGGAAAAAAACTGAAGGTACTGCACTGAAGATTGCCAGCATCTACTGTGTTTACACTGTGGGATGGCACTGAGAAGTTGTTTTTCTTTACTGACAAATGTTGTAAACCTGTAAAAAGATATACTGTATCTTATCTCTAGCAGTATTTGATATTTCTAGAATAATGAATTATGCTTTTTTATTATCAAAGTTGTTTGTGGTTAATTTATACTAATGTCAAATGTAAAAGACATGTAAATATGTACACTATACATTTCACGAATCGTCAGGTATCATAATAATTCAACGGAACAAATGTAAATACTGTATCTTTTTATTATTGTTTGTTTTCTATAAAATAAAGAAACATTATTCCTCTCTTCAGCTAGACTTTTGCTACCACACTTAATTTCACCTGTAGAATCATGAAATGATGAAATAAAGTCAATTCGTTGAATTTTATTTAGAATTGCATACATTCATGATGTTTAATAGATACCTAATAGGAACCTGCAGTTACAGCCAACTTTACTGTTAATCTGTGAAAGGAAGAGATGGGGAACAGACACACGTTCAGTCTTTGGGCCCTGTAGGGTTTTTATAGACATAATAACACGAGAGGAGGAAAAAAACAACACAAACAACTGAAAAGAGAAATGTTTGTGGAGGGTGAGGCAGCTCTGTCCGGGGCCCTAACCGTGGGAGCATCAGAACTCTTCTCCAGGCCGTCTTCATCCTTTTTTGGCAGTGGGGTACAGGGTCACTGCCTCTCTTCCTCATTTCTCCCTATGCCCAGAGCTGCTCTTCAGGGGGCATTTTATCTGTTCCCTGACACAGGCTTAACTGGAGGCAGGTATGCCTTGCAAAGGCATGGTAGCTGTGCTGCATTCAGAAGATGCATTATTTGGCTTTGGATCTGCTGGTTTTCAAGAGGATGTTGGTGGGACCCAGATGGAGGAGGCCCGTCAAAAAGCACATTAACGAACACGCAGTGATTATGGAGGAATATATGAAGGCCTCTCTAGAACAAGCATTATCACAGATAGTAAAAATCAAACAATGTAATATATATTGAAAGTCCCAACAATGTTGATTGAAATAAAATATTAATATCACTTTCATGTTAACCCCAAAAGCAGTTCAGTTAACTCCTTGTTCCGACTTTAAGTTGATAGCTCATACAACTTATTTGGTCCCCAGACATTTGACATATTTGTTATTGTTGCCCTGAACCAGCTCACACGAATCAAGCAGGACAGTGTTTAGTAATTAGTTGACAAGTTGATTCAGCTATGCTACCTCCGGAGGAATTCATAGAAAATGTTATCACTACTACACTACTAATACTTCAACAGGAGCTGTGTGTTCATGTTTCAGACTCGGCTGAAACATGAACTCAGCGGCTCCCGTTCTTCTCCGGCGCTCCACCTCGTAGGTGTACTAACCACCGGCTGGAGATTGATAGCAGCAGTGCACCCCAAGGACGCACCTGTTCCCATTCACAATGTAGTTGTGTAAATATTGTGTCCTTCACTGTTGGCACCTCAAGGATTATTGTCTGTCTCTCGACGCCGTTTTGGTCCCTTTTTGCCAAAAGATATATAAAGACTAGATAACTGCCATCGTCCGTTTTGTTCCCTTTCTCTTTTTGCCTCACTACGCACTTACTACACTTGCACCAATTACAGCTTCAGATTAACAATTTTAACTGGTGCCATTGGCACCATTAAGTTTTTCAGTTGTTGGCACCAGCATATGATCTGGCTGCACACCCAATAAAAATGTTTAATTTAAAATTTGAGCAAAATTGTTCGCGAGCTGCACATCACTAACAAGGCCATTGATTGGTTTCCTCTACTTTATGATCCGATGTCACACGTTTGTTTGTCTGTGTCAGTCAGTAGAGGGACAAGCCAAACTGATCTGCAGTGTATTTTTCTATATTAACCGCTATGATCCCAATAATCTGAGCACATATTCTGTTGTTTATCAAAGGTTGGTGAGACGAAGCTCTTTATTTGAACAATCTCTGATTTGAACTTCAAATGGCACACTACGGGATTGTTGAATTTTGCTGTCATCACAGGTACATCCTGGTCAGAGGAGGGGTGAGTGATAATCAGACTCTTACGTGGCCATGCATGCGACTTGTGAAACAGACACAAATAGAGATTGATATCAGAACAAAGAAGAATCCCAATACTCTTTGACCTAATCTTGACACTTCAAAGGTTTCTTTATTAATTTTACAGAAAACAAACAACACACAAAAATATACAATATTTACACAACCGTTCTTTCTATTGGCTAATATATATGTAATATATATAGCTACCGGAAAAAATAATATATATAGCACCTTTCTCTTTCCTTTCCAAAAAAAGTCGAAAAGGAAGCTTTTGAGTGAGGAACAGAAAGGTTAAAATTAAGAGACCACTGCAAATTGAACGCTTCTGTTCCTCACTCAACTTTTTTGGAAAGGAAAGAAAAAGGTGCAGTGGTCTCCAATTTTTTCCGGAGCTGTATATAATATATATGTGAAACTGTTCACAAACCTTTACGGTTCAGTACAATATGGTACAGTGGTATCACGGTTTCGTAAGGTTTTGATACATCAAAAAAAGAAATGCCTGAGAAACATGTAATTTGCATTTATTCTAACAGTAAACATGGGTAGCTTGAATTCCCAGGAGCATATGGAAACAAAGGGACAACAGAAATCAGCAATGTCTGTTTTTGTGCAATATTTACACTGTATTTACACAACAGTACTTTCCATCGGCTAATATACAGCTCCGGAAAAAATGAAGAGACCACTGCACCTTTTTCTTTCCTTTCCAAAACAGTTGAAAAGGAAAGTTTTGAGTGAGGAACAGCAGTGTTCAATTTTCAGTGGTCTCTTAATTTTAACCCTTCTGTTCCTTACTCATAACCTTCCTTTTTGACTTTTTTGGAAAGGAAAGAAAAAGGTGCAGTGGTCTCTTCATTTTTTCCGGAGCTGTATATACCCATTCAAATTATTTTTTACATTTGACATTTGCATAAATGTAGGACAAACATCATTAATAATCAAGGAAAATATTTATATCTAAAATGTTTTTTCCTGGAAATATCAAATAGTCCTAATAGATCACAAAGTTTATCAATAAAACATTTTTTAGGGCCTTTCAATGCTGTGAACTCATTATTCAGGCAGTCTTCAGTGTAGTACCTTCAGTTTTTTCAATGGGGATTTGTGATCACAGACAGAGAATAACAATCTTTATACATACACTGTCAGTGTAATTACCATTGAACGCAGATAAATACGGGGTGAAAAAAAGGAACTCTTGGTTTGCTGATGAACCAATATGACATATTGGTGAGAGTACAGATCCTTAAGAATGATTCATATGTCATTACTCTGTACATCACAAAAACGTGGGGTCTGACTCACCTTTGGTTTTCATTCAATTTGTAAAATACATTTCTTCACCAATGGAGCCTCAGGATTCAGGCACTTTTTGCCTTTTCCGTCCTTCAGGGTGACACTGGCTATGAATTTAGAAAGAGGTGTTAGAGCGCTCACTATGTTTAATTCAGCATGAACAGAGACCAGCATCAAAGCTCTCACAATGTTATACAGAGTGAAGTAAGAGAGTCCGGTTAAAACCATCATTTCAAAGTTAAACAGACCCCTCAACAATGTTAAACAAAGCCCTCATCACAATGGGAAAAAGAGCATGAACAGGGACTTCTATTAGAGCCCTCATCACAATGTTAAACAGTGCAACGAGAGAACGACATACTATTTTACAAGCCTGCGTAAATACTAATTTGATTAAATATAAACAGATAGACAGAGAGTTCTTACATGATCTCCATGCGTGGGCAGGAGCTGCTGGAGTCGTGCACCTCGATCTTCTGAATATGAACAGGTTTAATCCGATTCACCACTCCATTCAAACACTTGCACCGAGCTTTAGAATGACCCACCTGACCTGGTGATAACAACCAAAGATTATTGCATGTTGGTTTTGGCATTATTACAGCTATTAAACTATTTCTTTTCCATCAGAAATTACACCTAATTCAGCTATGGAAAAAATTAAGAGACCACGGCACCTTTTTCTTTCCTTTCCAAAATAGTTGAAAAGGAAAGTTTTGAGTGAGTGGTCTCTTAATTTTTTGCAGTGGACTCTTAATTTTAACCCTTCTGCTCCTCACTCAAAACCTTCCTTTTCAACTTTTTTGGAAAGGAAAAGTGCAGTGGTCTCTTAATTTTTTCGGGAGCTATATTTAAAGCATGTCTTCATGTCTTTCCAAGTAAATTTAAAAGTTGCATACTTCTAATAAAGTTGACAGAGATCTTTGAGATTTTATGTGTTTCTAGCTTTCCCTGTACTTAAAACCTGGAATTTGAACCCCATTCTTCTCCCTGTCCTGAAGAACACCTCAGAGACACCCATGTCCGACACTGGCTGCAAGGCAGATGTTGGGGCAGTAGACAGCCTATAAGAGTATCTGATCAAGTAACTATACGGTTGCTGGATTTAATCCATGAGCTGGTGAATTGAAAAATCACCTGTTTTGTCCTGCAAACAGGTTACTTGTATAAACACATTATATTTGAAATAGTTTGTTTTCAATCAAAGGAACGAAGACACATCTGACTGACAGTCTGTTCTATTCTCCCTCTGTTTATCTGGAATTCTGGACACCAAACTAAATGTCACCTCTGGGGCATAGTAATGGATGATGTGCAAGGATGCAATGTGGGACTTTTGTGAATGACAAACTAGTATAATATGTTGTTTATATGCACTTAATCTATAAGCAGGATCTCCATCATATCTCAGCCATGAAATGACAAGTGTGAAATCGAATGGTTTTGAGGATGGGGCCCTGCATCGGCACTCACACGACACTATTGCATTTCCACAGCTCAGGGGCCAAAAACCGCTAAAGGCATCTTTAAGTTATAGTCTTTATTTTTTTACATGTTATTTAGTATTGTATCCTAGCGAGAGGTATTCACTAAACACACCAGGAAACCATAAACACATTTTTAAACACTTTACAAATAAGTCCCACAAAGTTATGTAACGTAAAGATAGATCATGCTCCAACCTTAGGAAAGCTTACACATGTTTAATCATTGTAATGTAATGTAATTTTGGAGGGGTAGTTAACTATATAAAAACTATATACACTGAAGTGCCAGAAAAACTGGTACAGACGAGCCCATACAAAATACATAGCAACGCCACCTATATGCACATCATTGGTTGTGTCTCTGACAGTGCATATATAAAGTGATAAACATCTGTAGAAGCATCTAGAGCTATTTCCACAGTGAGAATAGCGAGTTATCACGATTTAAGCGATTTTCAACGCGGTTTAATAGTTGGAGCTTGTGAGATGGGTCTTGCATTTTGGAGGTAGAGAAGAAATTTGGATTTTCACATACTACCATTTCAAGGGTGTACCGTGAATACAAGAATTCTGGCAAAACTTCTAACTTACGACAGCAGTGTGGCCGTAAGAAGACTGTGGGAGAACGTGACCAGTGTCGGCTGGCAAGAATCGTTTTACGTGATAGGCGTGCAACACTGCCTCAAAAAACATCTGCATTCAACGCTGGGCCCTCAACAAACATCAGCGTGAGGACTGTGCAAAGATCCCTCCGGGATATGGGCTTTAGGAGCCGACGCCCAACTCCAGTTCCCCTGATGAATACTCGACACACAGCTTTGCGCCTCACCTGGGCTCAGGAACACCGCCACTGGACACTTGATGACTGGAAACGAGTAGCCTGGTCTGACGAGTCGCATTTCCAACTGTTTCGGGCAGAAGAACGGATCCGTGTGTGGAAAACAACCCATGAAGCCATGTATCCCGCATGTCAACAGGGCATTGTACAGGCTGGTGGTGGCTCCGTCATGGTCTGGGGTTTGTTTAGCTGGCATTCAATGGGACCCCTGGTCCGTCTACAAACGTCTCTGACAGATGAACGCTGTGTGTGCATCCTTTCTGACTAGTTACACCCGTTCATGTCCTGCGTTCATTCTGATGGGTTTGGCCTCCTCCAATAGGACAGTGCACCGCCACACAAGTCTAGACACGCCAAATTATGGTTTGAGGAACACTCATCTGAGTTTGGGGTCTTGCTATTCCCACATAATTCACCAGATCTCAACGTTATCGTACACATCTGGGATGCCATGCAACGCAGAGGAACACAGAAATCCTACACTTCGGAACACAACAGAATTGTGGACCGCTCTGCAGGAAGCATGGTATTGCCTACAGAATACTTCTGCAAGTTCGTGGAGTCCATGCCCGATCGTATTTCTGCATTTCTGCACTCCCGCGGGAGGCCTACCAAGTATTAGACTTCTGTACACCTATGTAGATATTTCATTAAAAAATCATCTGTTTCCAGCTACAATAGTCATTTACAACATTAACAATGTCTACACTGCATTTCTGATCAGTTTGATGGTAATTTAATTAGCCTTTCTTTCAAAAATAACAAAAAATAAGCTTTTCTTTCGAAAAGAAAGATATTTCTTAGTGACCCCAAACTTTGAACGACATACTCACCATTAGGATTAGCATGTCAGAATCAGAATCAGAAAGAGGTTTTTTGCCCAGTAAGTTTCACAACAAACAAGGAATTTGTTCTGGCCATTGATGCAATTAATTCAAAAGGAATAAGGGAAGTAAAAACAGTTCAGAACAGTGGACTCAGCATAAAAATAGTAGACAGTGCATTAATAAATTACTAAAAATAACTAAAAAAGTCTATGTAAGGTGCAAGATTTTGTCTAGTGGAGGGTTATTTATGTATGTGGGGAGAGGTAAAAGATTTGTCCAGTTGAGGGTTGTGTGTGTAAGTGGGGAGCGGGCTATAGGCAGTTTGGCTCGGGAGCATGGTCATGAGGCCTACTGCTGTAGGAATGAAACTGTTTTTGTGGTGGGACGTTTTGGTCCTGATAGACCTCAGCCTTCTGCCAGAGGGGAGAGCTCTGAATAGTCCCTTTCCAGGGTGAGAGGGACCAGCCCCAGTCTTTGCCGCTCGCCTCCATGTCCTGGAGGTGTGGAGGTTGTGTAGAGGCGGTAGATTGTAGCCAATCACCCTCTCTGCAGAACGGATGATGCGTTGCAGCCTGCCTGGTGTCATCCGCAAACTTCAGGAGCTTGACAGAGTGGTGACTGGAGGTGCAGCTGTTGGTGTACAGGGAGAAGAATAGGGGGGACAGGACACAGCCTTGGGGGGAGCCGGTGCTGATGGTCAGGGGGTCGGACAGATGCTTTCCCAGCCTCACGTGCAGCTTCCTGTTGGACAGGAAGGATGTGATCCACCTGCATGTGAACTCAGGCACTCCCCGTTGAAATTGCTTGTCCTGGAGCAAAGCGGGAATTCTGGTGTTGAATGCGGAACTGAAGCCCACAAACAGGATTCTGGCGTAGGTTCCAGGGGAGTCCATATGCTGGAGGATGAAGTGAAGAGCCATGTTGACCGCGTCGTCCACAGACCTGTTGGCTCTGTAGGCAAACTCCAGTGGGTCTAGTAGTGGGTCAGTGATGGTCTTGAGGTAGGACAGTACAAGGCGCTCCAATGACTTCATAACCACAAAGGTCAGGGCGATGGGTCTGTAGTCATTAAGTCCTGTGATCTTTGGCTTCTTGGGGACTGGGATGATGATGGAGGACTTGAAACAGGTCGGGATGCAGCATGTCTCCAGTGAGGTGTTGAAGATGTCTGTAAACGTGAAAAATGAGTCAAAAAACAAATGGATCCAATTGTTAAAAAAGCATTCTGATGTCTACCAGTGGCAAAACATATAACATAATATATCAGATGAACTTAAATAAAATATAGGCCGAGATTTCCATTTTGCCAGGCCTGAGTAAAAGTGACGCAGAGAACAATTCAGCAAGAAACACCACAATGGTCTGTTGGACAATGTCAAGGCCTACTGGCAAGTCCCAAAACTTACCGCACTGTTAAAGCAATGGTCATTAAAATAGCACCCTATTTAATCCATAGGACTCTAGACAGAAGTAGGGTTTTATTGTCTACAGTCATAATGAGACACGGGTTGCATCATCTTCCTGTCTTCAACATGCCTCTGTTTCACTGCAACACAGTTTGTTTCAAAGAAAAGGAACGACCTGTTTGAAAGGAGAAGTGGAGGGAAAGAGAAAGCAGGTTGACAGAGTAACACGGGGAAAACCCTCTTGT